>JACXGM010013803.1:0-22848 GCA_016801145.1 Umbra pygmaea | reverse complement strand
AGGAACAGAGATGTTTAAGGAACAGAGATGTTTAAGGAACAGAGATGTTTAAGGAACAGAGATGTTTAAGGAACAGAGATGTTTAAGGAACAGAGATGTTTAAGGAACAGAGATGTTTAAGGAACAGAGATGTTTAAGGAACAGAGATGTTTAAGGAACAGAGATGTTTAAGGAACAGAGATGTTTAAGGAACAGAGATCTTTAAGGAACAGAGATCTTTAAGGAACAGAGATCTTTAAGGAACAGAGATCTTTAAGGAACAGAGATGTGTGCTGCATTAAAAAATTGTCATTATATTTGGAAAAATGTTCCATACCATTTATGTAGAGACACCAACATAGATAGATGTGTTTTCACTTTCGGGGGAGCTACTGTCTTCTACCAATCATTACACTGTATTGAGGTAATGTGATATACTGTAAGTGCAGGTAAAAATAACTCTGATTCTATAACCCCAATGATGCTCCTTTCACATCTCATTAGCCAATGCTTTATATCAGGTATTCAACTGTTACCCTACAAGGGCTGGAACCTGCTGGTTTTCTGTTCTACCTCATCTGGCTTCGACAGCCAGATTTAAATATAGCTACTTTATATGGTTTTATCATTATTGTTTTATTATTGTTGCTACATTCATTTTGAAATTGTGTTTATGGTAGGATGGCATTAGTTTATTGTATGAATGTGAGCCATAAAAATACATTCTGCCAAATCATAACCTAACAATCTTACACTAATTTACTAGGCCTACTTAGGGCCAACTTTCATTTCCTGTTCAGATGTACCAATTATCATTCACAGTCTTGAGTATTCAAGACAAATTGCTATTGGGTGTATATATATATTATAAGCATTGCTAACTATTTTCAGCATTCAGCTTGCTTTGTTTTTGTAATATCACGCTTCAAATAGCCCATGGAGCTTAACTTGTTGACTGAATGGACTGTGTTTATGTTACCATAGAATTGGATATTAACTTGACACTCCCTCCCCATTAGGAGCTATGGAGGATAAGTTATTCATGAATCAATTTGGGTTCCACTAGCTTTTAATTACCTAAGTGTGAAGATGATGCAGCCTAGAACATTACTAGATGTAATAAAAACGTTGGTTACATTTCCTTTTCCTGCAGATGAGGCCCAGGGAGATAAGGCCAAGCAGAGCATCAGGGCAAAGTGTGCAGAGTACCTGGAAAGAGCAGAACAGCTGAAGGAATACCTGAAAAAGAAAGACAAGGCCCCCCCAGCCAAGCCTGTCAAAGAGTCTGGCACAGACAACAAAGGGTGAGTGAGTATAGTGTACAGTATCAACAGAAGCATCCAGGCTATTGTTGCAGTATGTATTGTCTCCAAGCCCAGTCGTGGAAGACTGTACCAATTAGAGCTGCCATAGTGGGGGTCCGGTTGGCCAAGTGGATGGAGAGGGTGCTTGCAGACGAAGCTCCTACATATTAGCTCATTTTGACATTTGTTTTACTTTTGAGTAAACTTTCTACCATATAAGATGTGATTAATAAGTTGTTTTTCCCCATTTTGCTCCCAACCCAATCCCCACCTAATTTATCATGTCCAATTAACCCTGTCTCCTCGGCAACCCCTCTCATGTGCAGAATGGTTGCAGATCAATGACAATGGGTGCAGATCAATGACAATTGGTGCAGATCAATGACAATGGGTGCAGATCAATGACAATGGGTGCAGATAAATGACAATGGGTGCAGATCAATGACAATGGGTGCAGATCAATGACAATGGGTGCAGATCAATGACAATGGGTGCAGATCAACGACAATGCGTGCAGATCAATGACAATGCGTGCAGATCAATGACAATGCGTGCAGATCAATCACAATGGTTGCAGGTCAATCACAATGGTTGCAGGTCAATCACAATGGTTGCAGGTCAATGACAATGGGTGCAGATCAATGACAATGGTTGCAGGTCAATCACTTGCTTCCTTCCTTTCACACTGCTCGTTCAACACCAAAGCCTTAAGTCAGCCGTCCTTAAGAAATTACACATTTGCCAACAATACAGCCGTTGTTGAATTCACAGCCACCTGACCTGACCTGCACACAAGAAGTCGCATAAGAACGATGTGTCAAGTTAATTGTGTCTGACTACTTACACATCTACCCCGGGATGTTAGGTACTGGTCAAACATTACCAACTGAATCAAAGGCTGGGAAAAGATTTCGAACCAAGGGAGGTCCTGATTAATCAGTTGGTAATGTTTGACCAGTACCTAACATCCCAAACATGATTGGACAACTCCAATCCTTTGGTTTATTGCCCACTGCCACTTCTACTGTGACAAAGCAGAGACCAGCTACACTTCCATGGACGTGAACTGTTCATCTTTTCTGACCATCCTATCACACAGCCCTACCTTCCAGCAAACAGTTTGCCATCAGGGTAGGTTTTAAGCACAGGTGATACGTGAAAGAGCAGAAAGTATAAATTGCACATTGTTGGGCAGCTAGATAACAGTCTCAGTAGCACTTCAAGCAGCACTTCACTGCCATAGACATCACTTATTGCAATGCTTGTGTTGCGCTGTTCTGTTTAAAACTATAAGCTTATAAACCTCAGAGGATGGGTGAGGCACCCTTTTTGGTGTAAAGCACTGGTCCTCTCCTGTATTTAATGTATCAAGCTAATTTGGCTGTGATGGCCGGATGTCCACATACTTTTGGCTATATAGTATAGCTAGGAAAAGCTATATTCAGGCGCACACCCAAGTAATCTGTAGATAGAGGTGCTGTCTGTCGGATAATTAGAATATGAATAATCAACACAGAAGAAGAAAGACGCACACTCCAGGTTTCTTGCACCAAGTGAAGTTTTTAAAATATAGTCACTTGGAGCAAGAAACCTGGAGTGTATGTCTTTCTTCTTATTTGTTGATTATTCACATATAGTGTAGCTACAAGTGCAACTTCGTGAAAAATGTTCCAGGCATAAGCTGCAACTCTGGACATCATTGGAGTTGTGTGACCACGATACAAAACCTGGCCAATGGGACACAATGAACGTCAACATTCTGGCATCACTGCATCAACCCTGGGTTGGTTTATACCTCAATAGAAAAACAATAGTTTATCATCTGTGTCACTGAACTAACACTTTCCCAACAACTAAATCTGCCTGGTAGCGGGAACTGGGTAATGAATTCACACTGGAGTGGTGGGACGAGGCTATTGATATTGTACACTCTACACACTGATAATACGATGTGGCTTTAATACAATGGGCTGTGTACCTTTCAGATCCCCCACCAGGTACAACCTGAAGAGGACTGTTGTAAAACAGGCTTTTTATAATACATTTTATTAATTGATATATACATTTAATGTCTCTCATGTGATCTTAGTTGTGTTCTTTCAATGCTCAAATCTTTCCTGGAGGACCCCCGGCCATCTCACAATTTAGTTGTAGCCCTGAACTAGCTCACTTATTTCAAGCAGTTAAGGGCTTGATGATTAGTTGACAAGTTGAGTCAGGTGTGCTAGTTCTGGGATTCTTCTAATATATGGCGTGGCTGGGGGTCTCCAAGAGAGGTTTGAGAACCACTGCTCAAACTTACCAAACAATTTAGGTGCTATTTCCAAAATGTTATACAGTGTGCCTGAAATTAATTAACATTCACCCATGCACCTTGATGGCTGCTATTTGTCATCTGGAAAAACGAATTTAACCCAAAACATGCAGATATTGAATTCTTCGCCAGTGGAAGTGTACTTAGCCCACCTAAATTTTTCAGTGGCTCAGCAATATCATATTGTTTAGTATTATCTTAGTTTCAATGCTGGATTTGCTGGGCAGCCATTATTTTTGTCAATATTTCCCCTCTGATCACTTTCCAAGATCAAGCAGGTTTATTTTGTGTTTTTATTTAGTATTTATTTAAATATTTCATGTTTTGGTTTTCAGTTTTGTCATTTCATGAATGTGTTGGCTTGTCTTGTGTGTGGGTCACGAGCTGTCAGCGGGGCTTAAAGAGCGAGCGTTGAGCTGGGTGGACGGGGATTGAAGTGGATGGATGGATGAAAGGGGTTTGGGGACTGGTGGTTGGATGCGGGATTACGTTAATAGCTTGTTTGGATGGAGGGGAAAACATACTAGACATTTCAATGTGGCTGAGGATTGAGACTTAAAAGCATATAGCTACTGTGTATATATATACCTTTTTCTATGGCTTAAGGTGGGCCTTCTTAACACAAATAAAAATGACTAAGCATTCTCTTTTGCAGGAATGAAAGTGATGAAGGTGACGCAGAGAAAAAGAAGTTTCAAAATCAACTCTCAGGTGAGTTACAGCCACGGTTAAAAGTTCAAACTAGCTTTTTGGTCCATCAGTAACTGTGGTAGGTAATGTTCATGTCCTCAATTAAACCATGAAGCACAAATAATGAATGAGAATTTTTTTTGTAGTTCCATTGTGATATCATTGCCAAACTAACAATTAAACAAGAGTAGGCTTTATTTTGACTTAGATGGCGAAAATAAGGCCTACACCTGGTTAATTGTAGTTTATACATTAAAGATGCTGATGTTAGAATTTGAACCCTAACAACAGAACTACTTTATCTTTTAAGTAACCAAATTCTGTAAAAACAGTATTTCTTTAGAAAATCTGTAAAATTGATTTATGTGATAATTATTTCCTACATTATACTGTGTTTTTTTACACTCAAAAGCTCAACTTAAAATGCTAAATGTATACAGCAAATTGAGAAGACGGACCTGGCACAAGCCCATTGACAAACACTTTGGAACCACAAGTCGTCTAGTTTGGCTGTCACCTGACTCAAAGTTCTACTGACTTATCAGTCTGAAAAGGTGCTTTAAAGTTGTCATCAATAAGTGTTGATAGTTAAGTGGAGTGTCTACTGCTGGTTAGCTATTTCTATTTTGAATTTATTATGCCAGTCAGGTTTTCTATACAAGTAAAAGTATAATTTACAACAATTGACCAGTGGCAAGCGTATACACAGTTAGCAGGAAAATCTTCCAACATACTCTGTTTCTCATGTGGGCATGGGGCGTTGCTTATGCAAATATCTAGTGAGTAAGAACCAATGAAAGTGCGGGCACATTTTCTTCTCAAATACTGAAATTATTATGGGCTCCTGTCCAGACACAGAGCAGAAATGCACGAAATTCTACGAAGTCACCCTTTAATTTTATAATCTTAATTTATGAAACTAATAGGGCCTTGCAATAGTAGCTCTATAAATTATTTTGTTAGTTGATATAGCATTTGGGACATTTGTTTTCCTTTATGCTACCAACTTTGTCACACACTGTCTATACTGCTTTTGATTAATCAGAAAAGAGAAAAAAAGGTTCCTCATCTGTTTGGCAACTCTGACAGTTTCAGTCCGAATAATAAAGGTTAATTTATATTTATTTTAAAGTGTTAAAATAATCAACAAGATCATGATCATTTATACTTGTTTTATTTCAATAGGCAAAACCTTGTTGTCTTCATTTTAAATGAAGGCTAATGTATTTTTCTTTTTTTGTGAGAGAACCCAACTCTACTTTTTCTTTCTCTGCTTTTTGACCCAGAGCCATTGCCACCAGTCTCCGTCAATTCTAATTAAACAGGATCTTTTGACATCATAAGTTTGTTGCTCACAACAATGTCTGTCATACAATAATGTAATTTACCAGATGCTTTTATCCAGTGCTGTTGACAGTAAAGGCCGTCAGATGGCTTAGGGGTTAGGGAGTCAGGCTCGTAGTCTGAAAGTTGCCAGTTTTAATCCCTACTGTGGCAATGAGTAAGGCACTTTACACTACTGTAAGTTGCTCCAGGGGAATGTCCCTGTACTTACTGTAAGTTGCTCCAGGGGAATGTCCCTGTACTTACTGTAAGTTGCTCCAGGGGAATGTCCCTGTACTTACTGTAAGTTGCTCCAGGGGAATGTCCCTGTACTTACTGTAAGTTGCTCCAGGGGAATGTCCCTGTACTTACTGTAAGTTGCTCTGGATAAGAGCATCTACTAAAATTACAAAAATCTATTAAATGCATACATTTTTTAGACAATGTCGCCCAGCCCATAGTGTCTGTTGCTGCCACTTCAGTGGTTAGATGAAATTATAAGAAATTAATAGTCTAGCTTTGAAACTAAACTGCAGACATATTTTAAAAACATCAATGACATGTGTTCTGTGTGCATGAACCACACCTTCCATATTCTCATATTTGACTTCAAATTACTTTTTAGTCTCAAAAAGGAAAATGAATCACTTGCAATAACTTGAGCCAATTGTGTTCACGTGCAAGCATGGCTGGTGAAAATGTATTCCAACCTGCCAATACTAAAATGTATCCGCCTTTGGCAGGTTGGAATACATTTTCACCAGCCATGCTTGCACGTGAACACAATTGCAAGCATGGCTGGTGAACATGTATTCCAACCTGCCAATACTAAAATGTATCCGCCTTTGGCAGGTGGCGGCTGTTAATTCTAGGCCCTTGTTATAGCATCAGCTACCTTCATTTTCATTGTTTTGTGTTCTCAACGCGCCGACTAACCAATTACACTGAATCCCTATGTCATTTGTAAGATAAAAAGGGTTTAAAAGTAAACCAATGATCTGTATTACAGGTGCTATAGTTATGGAAAAGCCAAACATCAAGTGGAATGATGTAGCTGGTCTTGAAGGTGCAAAGGAAGCCCTTAAAGAAGCTGTAATCTTGCCCATCAAATTCCCTCACCTCTTCACAGGTATGGAATATACAATTCAAAGAGCATGTAGCAATTGAAATAATGAATACATGCAGTGCATCTAAAGAATACTTGAGTACATTTGTCTTCGGTGTCCAGGAAAACGGACTCCTTGGCGAGGGATCCTGCTCTTTGGCCCTCCTGGTACAGGGAAGTCTTATCTGGCTAAGGCTGTGGCCACAGAGGCCAACAACTCCACCTTTTTTTCTATCTCCTCCTCTGACCTGGTGTCCAAGTGGCTTGGGGAGAGTGAAAAGTGAGTGACAGGTCAAATAGGGGAGACAAGTTGCTACTGAGTCTACACTGTGAATAAGCAATGTCAATACAAATTGGACGGTCGGTGGTTCGTTTATCCTGCAAAAGAAATTCTCAACTCAAAGACGCTGGGTTGGGTTGAGGTCTCGGGCTATGCAAATAAGATTGAAATTTGACTCAGTAACTAGCCAGACAAATGCATGATCAGCCTGTGTATATTATTCCTGCTTTATCTGAAACAGCTGAGTAGCTTCAAATTGAATCCATATATGGCAAGTGTCTCCACCTGTGGTCCTGGAGAGCTACCGTGCTCTAGGTTTTCACTCCAACCGCACATAACGTAGCCTCATTCAGCTTATGGACCAGAAGCAAGTGTGCTAAGGTTCAGAGTGAAAACAGCCAGGACAGTAGCTTAACACAGGGGTTGGAAATGCTGCACCTATGGTATTCATAATTAGTGTAATGTTGTAAAACCAAAGTAATACAGTGGTCTTCATTTTTGTAAATCTTAAAAATACCCATGGAATAACATTAATTTCTACTTTGGGATAGATGGTCCCGATGTGAATCATATTAAACTGGAGCTAATCGTCTTCTGTCGTTCTGTCAGATTCTGTGTAGGCTTAGGATGTCTTTGGATCCATGCAAAGGAACAGACATCCCCTTGAATGTAGTCAAACAATTTCATGACTCTAGTACCCAGGACATTTATTATAAATCGCTTCCAAATGTTCATATTGACTTTATTGCATCCTGCAGTTGCTGCGGATTTGTCGGCTGTACATCCATGATGTGAATTACCTTTTCCACCACATCCAAAAGTTGCTCAATTGGATTGAGATCTGGTGACGGTGGACGGGGTTGGACTAGGCCTGAAAAATGGCCCGGGACTATTAAACACAGACCGGCCCACGACCCATGTACAGTTCCCAAATACAATAAAAACATAAAGGTTTTCAGTACTTTATGGAATAAAACTAAAATATAATTTTTTATCCAAACATATATACAATCAATAGTAAAAACGTTTTTTTACGTGGTCTCTAATTTTTTCAAGAGCTAAAAAGGATATTGTGTACATGATATTAGGATCTAGCATATTTTTCCCCACACTATGCATTGCTATGGTACACAAAAACACATCCTAAAGTGTTCTGTTTCTCTTTCTTTCCTCACTGCTCTCTGTATTCACATTTGCTTTTAGATTTTGTAAAAGAACAACAATCAGTAAACTATAATAAAAAATCTAATGAATTATTTTCATATAATAACCCTGTACTTATACTGTACTCTTTTCGATACAGTTACTTTGCTGCACCTGTCAGTCTCTGCCCTGGTCTCTACCGCCACCTTCACAGCATCTCTTTCTCTGTCTCCTCATTACCAGCGTCACCTGTGGCTGAGTTCATATGCAGAACTTTATATTTAAAGCTATGTTCTGCATATTTAGATTAGTGTCACTTTCTCTTGGGCATTATTTCTTCACTTCAAAACTATATACATTTGCAAGCTACAGCTAGTCTTCTGTTTCACATTACGAACCTACATGTAATTAGCTAACAGTAACACCAATGTATAAACTATATTTTAAAATTGAAAACATAATGTCATTTTGAAATTATAAATATTTTAACGTTGAAAAAGCTGCTGCTTTCTCCATGATGTCTCTGGTGGCTGTCCCTAGGTGGTGGTCTAACTAAACAGTTTTTTTTTACATTTTGCAGCATTAACTTGGAGTGCTCATTGTTTCTTCTCTTATTATTTTACGCACCACCCTTTTGTCCTTGTCTCTGCATCTCCATTTTGTTGGAGAAGTAACAATAATAACATAGAAAGTGCTCAATGCGCCTCGGTTCCATGCGACTCGACTGTAATAACGCTGCACTGTCTTACTCTGCTGCTTCCACTTCAATTAATTCACATAACTGGGGTTTGTGTGGTTGTTTACGTCGCTGCATTGCAGGACAGTCTACGTCATGATAGTCAGTGGTTCGAGTATGACTATGTGTTCTCTGACTTCCTGGATGTACTGCATCGGCGTAGCGTTGCCTGGGATTTGGGTTAGATAAATCAGATTATTTTACCTTCCACGTCGCTCTCCAGTGACGTCTTGTGTCCAGTACGTGTCTTACTGTGCTCACTGAAACCTCAGTGCTGGTTGCCACCAAGTCTTGCTGCAGGTCTTTTTCGGTCACTCAAGCATTTTTCACAACCTCTTGTCTCAGAAATCTGGTTGCAGCCATTGATAGCTTCCTTTTTCTGCCCTGTTCAGGTACTGTAACCATTGTTCCCTTCACTTCGAACTTGCAAACTATGCTTCCAACGGTGTCTCTGGGGACATTTAGTGCCATTGCTATATTTTTGTATCCTGTTCCTTGTTGGTGAAGGGTGATGATTTGTTCATTGCAAACAGCTGACAGTCTTTACATTTTGACAATAAACCCGATTTACATTTGGGGTTGAATAATTTTGATTGGAACTGTATGAATATAAATTTGGGCACCATCTATTTATATAAAAATAACAAACACAATGACATTACATCACTATTATTTGAGAAACAAAGTATCACATCTAATACCAGAGGGCTGCGATGTAGTGGAGTCATTAAACATTGAATGCTATACAAGTCACAAGTCCCCTGATCTCAAGTCTGAGTCAAGTCACAAGTCCCCTGATCTCAAGTCTGAGTCAAGTCACAAGTCCCCTGATCTCAAGTCTGAGTCAAGTCACAAGTCCCCTGATCTCAAGTTTGAGTCAAGTCACAAGTCCCCTGATCTCAAGTCTGAGTCAAGTCACAAGTCCCCTGATCTC
This sequence comes from Umbra pygmaea, assembly GCA_016801145.1. Classification (NCBI taxonomy): domain Eukaryota; kingdom Metazoa; phylum Chordata; class Actinopteri; order Esociformes; family Umbridae; genus Umbra; species Umbra pygmaea. The sequence goes on along the minus strand of JACXGM010013803.1, from coordinate 13,040 downwards.
AAGTCTGAGTAAAGTCACAAGTCCCCTGATCTCAAGTCTGAGTAAAGTCACAAGTCCCCTGATCTCAAGTCTGAGTCAAGTCACAAGTCCCCTGATCTCAAGTCTGAGTCAAGTCACAAGTCCCCTGATCTCAAGTCTGAGTAAAGTCACAAGTCCCCTGATCTCAAGTCTGAGTAAAGTCACAAGTCCCCTGATCTCAAGTCTGAGTCAAGTCACAAGTCCCTGTGGTCAACATGTTTTTTTGGGTGCTACGATGTTAACGTTAGTGGATTAACTGCTACATGCGTTACTAAAGCAACAGCAGAGAAGTGGAAAGGTTTGGATATGACTCACATATCCATTGGTTGGCCCCACTGATTAATTTTGATATTAATCAAAATGTGCCGCAAACCCAAATGCCCCATGGGGACAATAAAGTTATCTACTACTACTACTATTAACATCAGCGCAGGGAAATTTGGATATAATATACAGAGCCATGGTTTGGCAGGACCCACTGTTTGTAATAATGGCAATGTCGTCTGTAATTGAGCGGGCCCAGACATATTCCTTCTCATGGGCCTAGGAGACTGTGTGATGGATTTGCTGTCAACTCCCAAGCGGTCCAAATCAGTGTCACCAGTAGTCGAGTCACTAGTATCTAAATGTATAGCTAATGTCTGAGTCTTGGTAGTAAAGTCTGGGTCAACATTAACTAAAATAAGGGTATTTACCTAGTGAAATATATTGAAAATGTTTTATGTATAGGCTACTGATGTCATAATGCTACCATGCTATATTCTTTATTATGAAATGCATCTTTTCAATGTATGAAGTAAATGTTTTATGTAGTTTTGATAATTGGCCATTACTTTTGAACAGTATGGGCTAGTGTCCAGACATTTTAAAATATAACAAGGCTAGATTTTTGACTGCACACACATGACATTTAGGCAAGAATCAGATGTATGTGTATCAGAGATATACAATGTAAGAGACAGCGGATCCTGTAGTCAAAGGTAGATCTTTTTTTTACATCCAGGTCGGATCAAAGCCATATTAACTGATCAGGAGGGGTGAATTCTGTTAATAAACTCTACATTTGTAGTGCAGTTTAAATGAAGTATTGAAATTAGTCAGTGGTTTGAGCCTGACTATGGGTTCTCCGACTTTCTCCGGACAACCAGCATGAGGCAGCGCAAATTGTCATAGCGCTGCCTGGGATTTGTGATAGATTAGTGGAATTATCTACCTTGCCACGTCGCTTTCCAGTGACTCGTGTGCAAACCGGAAGCCTGTAAATTCAACTAGGGAAGCATAGTTGGTGAGTGTAATCATCTCCCAAGGAGATCTGTCCGAGGAGTTGCGGAGCTGCCGACCAGGCAGGGACAGTGGGAATTAGACAGAACAATTGGGAGGGAAGAAAACGTCAAAAACAAATTGGCAGATCATTTTTCAGATGGATTGAGGCATCACAGAGTTAAAGGGAGTCAATAACTTTGATAGTGTATAGATGTAGGTGTTTGTCAGTGTTGTGGGTAGTGTATTACAGTACAGAGTTAAATGATCGTACGGTCACAAGTTGAGGACCTGTTCCATGACCAAGTTGGCCTGCTAATGTTTCTTTCATTGGAGGAGAAAGGCATCTCCAGAAACATCATAACCATGTTTGACTGTTCTTATTACTGTGGAGATCAGTATTAGTTTTTGATTAAAGAGGTAATAAAATTTAAGTACAAAACTCTTGACACCTGTTACCTTTCTCTTGTTGACTCTGCTTCAATCCTATCTGTTGGTTTAATTCACTGTTTCTGTCTTCAGGTTGGTAAAGAATCTGTTCAGTCTTGCCAGAGAGAACAGGCCCTCCATCATTTTCATCGATGAAATCGACTCACTGTGTGGCTCCAGGAGTGACAATGAGAGTGAAGCAGCCCGCCGCATCAAAACTGAGTTCCTGGTCCAAATGCAGGGTGAGAGTGGGCCACGGGACAGTCAGAACACACAGATGTCACAAATCCATTTCCTAATGTTTACTTCAAGTTAATGTATAATTTAAAGTTCTTAACAGAGAAAAGAACTTGAGGAACCCATGTCACCAAAGCAATAATTATTTTGTTAAAGTATACTTTCCAATATCAGTTGAATCATCTCCGTTTATGTAAATGGATTTCTGTTTTTTCTCTCAGGTGTAGGGAATGACAATGAAGGTGTCCTGGTTCTAGGAGCCACAAACATTCCCTGGACTTTGGATTCTGCTATTAGAAGAAGGTAGTGTAATATAAGATACAAATCCAGTCTTTTCAATCTTGTGAAATTGTATTGCTCACAATGTATATGGCCCAGAAATATGTTGGTGAGCATTCTAGACTGTGCCAATACATTGAGGCAAATGTTTCCACCAATGGTGTGTTGACACCAAACTGATTTTGTTGTGGATAAAAATAAGTTTGATTATGTAGTTCACATAAACATAACTTGTTAACGTATGTGTTCATGAACCAAATACACTTTTGTTTTTTTTATTTTTAACATGAATATATGTGCTACAAACCAACATAGTTTTAAAGACATAGAATTCACTTTTCCATTAGACACTATTGCATTACCGATATGAAACCTGCGAGCCAACAAGGCTATTTCACTGGTCACTCCTAAAGTCAACCCTTTCTGACAACTGCAGACCAGTGTTCCTGGTCTGCAGTTGTCAGTACCTATCAAAAGTGGTCCAAGGAAGGAAAAGCGGTGAACCAGCTCATTGATGCACGTGGGGAGTGAAGGACGGCCCGTGTGGTCTGATCCAACAGACAAGCTACTGTAGCTCAGATTGCTGAAAAGGCATTTGCTGGTTCTGGTAGAAAGGTGTCAGAACACAACGCATCGCAGTTTGTTGCATATGGAGCTGTTGTTTTTGTTGGAAAACGGGGGACCTACACAATATTAGGCAGGTGGTCATAATGTTATGGCTTATAGGTGTATTTATCTTTATTATACTGACCCCATATGGTAAACCCTTCACCACACCCATGTATCATGTCTATATGGAATGACTTAAAAAACATGCATAGCTTTAAGTCATTTTGTTCTTTATTAAATTGTGTCAAAAGAAATAACAGAATGCGAAAGGCTGCTGTTCTCACTGACCTTAAAAGGCATCGTGGGTTATTGAGTTCAGGTGTCCATAGGATAAGGATGGTCACACTCACATGTCCTACCTCAGACTGAAAGGGAACTGTGGATGGAAAGGTTGCTAATACATTAGAAAAAAGCAATGTCTACATTACCTGGCCACAGCAAATATGTCCTTCCTATGTCAGATATCACAGCTGTCACGTATCTGTGCAAAAGGTTTGAAAAGCGGATCTACATCCCTCTACCTGAGCAGCCGGCCCGCTCATTCATGTTCAAGCTGCATCTTGGCTCCACCCCCAGTGAGCTCACCGAATCAGACTATGTGACCCTTGGTAAGAAGACAGAGGGCTACTCCGGAGCAGACATCAGCGTCATTGTACGGGACGCCCTCATGCAACCAGTCAGGAAGGTGCAGTCGGCCACTCACTTCAAACAGGTATGTACGATATTCATCATGGTCATAGTTCATCCAGGTGCAGCAAATTATTAGATTATTTCCATAGAAATAGAATGGATAGAAAGGCCATTAAACTGCTTGGTGTGGTCATTGGATTAGTACACAACAAAATGGCGATTGTTGTTAGTTGTCATGGTGACAACATGCAAATCGGTTTAATGCTGAAGTAGGTCGCTAGATCTTTGCATTGGAATGGTACACATAAAATGGCTGCCGCTCTGCCCATTCTTCTACATTGATTTGAATTGGAATGGCCTTTCTATACATTCCACTTCTATGATTATTTCATTTTCACCATCTGAGGAAAGCATTATGTCTTACCACTAAGTCATGTCATCAGCAATTACCAATTCTGCACATATTCTTCTACATACGTCCAGGTCAAAGGGTCATCATGGAACCATCCAGAACTTGTGGTAGATGACCTCCTGACCCCATGCACCCCGGGAGAACCAGATGCCATAGAGATGACCTGGATGGACGTTAACGGAGAAAAACTCATGGAGCCCGTTGTTAGCATGGTGAGAAGAACCCTAAAAACATACATTATTTTGTTTTGAACACGAGGAAGCAAGTATGCGATGCTAAATGTGATGTGTTGTTCACAGGCTGATATGCTGAAATCACTGCATAACACCAAGCCAACTGTAAATGAGCAGGACTTGGACAAGCTCAAGAAGTTTACAGAAGACTTTGGTCAGGAAGGATGACACTCAATCAACTAACTTTCTTTTTCTTCAACTGGTTCCACTCAGGCCTGTATTTACAACTTTGTTCCACAAGTTGCAAAGGAACTTTGTGTTTCCTATATGTAGGGCCCTATAATTTCTCTGTTTCGGAGATAACGTATGGAATCACAGAATATAGACATAAACGCAGAGTTCAACAAAATCAACATTTTTGTCAATATTTTTCAGTAATTCAGATAAAGGCACATAATATTAATCAGTAAACCTGTTGTCTCTCCACTCTTACTATTCATATGGAAATGCATTGAGATATTCTTGAGTTATGTAGAGTTGTTTAAAAATATATTACAGTGTTGTTTTGAATGGGTAGGGACATTTCCCGAAAAATTATTATTGCCCCGATCGTGGATCAAACTTGAAACTTTCAAATTCAGAGTCTGCCACTCTACACATCAACATTTAGCAGAATTTGTGGACAAAAATAGAACTCTGCCATTACCAATGTTACTTGGCTTTCAAGGGTCTCTGCCTATGCTAAACAATGTAATTATGAAAATGATGGTTTTCAAAAGTAAGCGTCATTCACCAAAGTTTGGGGGGAAAATGAATAGTAGTGACCGTTCCATAGTCTCCCCTCAAATTTTAGCGGTGGGGGAAAATTATTTATCCTACTCTAAAATGCAGCAAATCTGGAATTACCTTGTACAGTGTGATTGTGTCTACCGAAGGAGAATACATGGTATCTGTGTCTATCGAAGGAGACTACATTGCATCTGTAAAAATGGATTTTATAGTGCCCTGTGTATGTTTACAAATGTTACATCCTTGCACATTCTTCATATTTTGTTGCTTTACGTATAAAAATCAAAGCACTTATTTTCCTATCAATCTAAAAACCTTACTTTATATTTCACAAGTTAAAGGACAAATATAATATTACAGACTTGTACAGTAAAATATGATGTATTAATTTCACATAACAATTATTTCTTGGTGGAAGAACATTCAGTAGCCAGTACTGTCAATCATTTTAAATAAAAAAATAAAAAATAAAAGTACAGAAACTTCTGTTCACAGAAAGATTCAATTGTAAAAACATTTTTTGCAGTGGTGTCCAAACCTTTGCATACCACAGGTACTTAGGGATGAGTAAGTGGGAGTATGTTCTAATATAGTAAAACAATTTCTTACAGATAAATCATTAATTCATATATCATTTACTGAGTGCACAATATTCTTTGCTTGCAAGGTGTGCACAAAATTCAAAGTTATACATATCTGTGCCTTGAGTCAATAAATATTCTTTCCCACTTCCAACTATAACCATTTAAACTTCCAACATGCTACAAAAGAGACAATCTGAAATATCTGATGTTTAATGAAAAAAAAAGTATAAACCTCAATGTACAGCAAGGTCTTACTCCCTAATTTGAGCTGTTTGCCAATATTTTATTTTCACTGGGCTGAGATGAATATAGCATTTGACTATTGAAAGGGAGGGATTTGTTTGTATTATAATATTGAGCATAATGCATATGCTATACTATATATGTAAATAAAACTATCATTTACTGATTTTACAGGTGTTTTGCTTTCACTTTTGCTATGCTTCCGTAGACAGCTCATTCTGATTTCTTTCACAAATTTTTCTATTGACATGATCAGTTTTGATTCACCTAAAGTAAAGATTAACTCTGAAATTGGTAGGATTAGGCGGAGAGTTGTGGCGTTGTAACAATCTTTTTGCTTGATGTTAAACCGAAAAGTCCTCACCTTATCTGCCATACTCCGCAGAAACAGAAGCCATGTAAGGGTACATGAAATACAGATCTAATGGAACAATAGTATGATTTAACCATCAAAGAATCTTAAAAAAATTGTGATAAACACACAAGAACAGAGTTTTATAAAGAACTAAATAAAGACCCAACCACTAACATGCTGGCAAAAAGTTAAAGTTAAAAGGGATGACAACTGAAATAACAATGACAGGACTCAACAGTATGTACTGTAGGATTAATAGTGAAGAGCAAAACTGAACCAGCTAAAAACACATTCCATTATTCTCCCTAATTTGTCTGCTTGCATCCTGGCAAGTGCTTCCAGTGTGCTGGGAACAGTCAATGTCGAGACACCATGCCATGGCTCTCAAAAGTAGTCTTTATACTTGTTTCCCCACATGTTATTGTGTTGTAACATTATTAACTTGGAGGTTTAGCAACTGATCAACCAAAAAAGTCCAGCATGTCAAATTGAAAGAAAAAAAATTGCAATTTTAACTATACTGTCCCAGGCCTAGTGGTAGGCTTTTCTGTTCACATACCATTCTTGGTATAGTGCTTTAACATCAATCTGGGTGCCATCTATTCCTCTGATTGTCTTTAAATGCACACATGTAAAATTAACACTCCTCTTGACTTTTAAGAAATATGAGCAACACTGTATGACAGTTATTAGCTTGGTCATTCTGTGTGAGATTTAACCATTTTTTACAAGAAACAGTCTGCTGAGTCATGGTACAAAATGCTGCATTCCACTCTCTGTAATGCAGCATATGGCAAATCTTTCATCAGAGAATCAGCTTTCTTTTCAATTTCCCATTATCTAAGTCTGTTATAACAGTGGTTTTACACATCTACATCCAAATGATTATGCAAATTGGAATTAATTGTGATAAACATTAAATATTTTGTGTTTCTCGATGTCATCAAAGTACATGTTTTTCTATTGTTTTGATTGAGAGACCCCTAGTGGCCAAAAACTACATTGTACATTTAACTGATGTGGTCAAATTACATGAAATACCATAACCTAGAGCGAAAAGTACAGCTCACCGGGTCCTTTGATCTGGCCCAAATAATTTAAAAACCCTTCAAAGTCGATTGACGCTTGAAACGAATGCTTGGTATTGTTTGTAAAGAGGATGTTCTGCCGCATATAATGGGGGGTGGTTTTTCCTTGTGGGTTAATGATAGATGGAGAAATTGTGTCTCAAAGTTGGGTACTTTTAGCTTATTTTGGTTAACTAAAAACACTACAGACAGGAACCAGGAATTGAATATTACAAACTAACATTTCTGCATGAAGGTAGGACATCTCCCTGCAATAAAATAGGTTGGGTTTTTAAAAACGTTTATGGAAATAGTAAAAATATTTATGGGCAGAATTTGTGAAATATTGGCAATTTTCAGAAAATATGACTGATCATGGAGAAAACTATTCATTTTTTAGGATTTCATCAAAAGTTGACACTCTTGAATGATTGCCCTTATACACATACAAACAATTTGACACACAGGTTTAAATGGCTGTTAAGGGTAGGTTTCCACACCAGTTAATTTTTTTATTGTAATTTTTGTCTGTGTATAAATAATCAATGTGTTTCATAGCTCTTCAGAGACACCAACTAATTTCATCAAGGGCTGCACTGGCTTTACTGGATACTGAGCCATGGGGAGAAAATAAAACTGTCAAAGTATCTGTGATAGAAATTTGTTGAACGTCATAAATCAGGAAAAGTATATCCTTTTTTTAAATGCCAATCAGTACTGTTGATAAAAGATGTAGACTCGGTAAAGATGTAGAAAATTAGAGGTTCTGTTGATACCAAGCCACAGCGAGGTAGACCAACAAAAATTCAGCCACAACTGGTCGGGATGCAAAGAAAAACCTAAATGCAACTTCAGCTAAAATAAAGGCTTCTCTGCAAACAAGTGGTGTGACTGTTTCAAGATGCACAAAAGGGGAGTATTTGAAAAAAATGGGCTGCACAGTTGAGTTGCCACAAAAAGCTGAACAGCCCACTTACAATATGCTAAACAGCACCTAGACAAGCCTCAAAAGAGTTATGTTGAGACCAAAAGTTAACTTCATGGTCACAACCATAAATGCTATGTTTGGAGAGGAGTCAACAAGGCCTATGACAAAAGTACACCATCCCTACTGTGAATCATGGAGGTGGGTCTGTGATGTTGTGGGAGAGTGAGCTTTAGCGGCACATGGAATTCTGTCATAATTTTGGCAAGATGAATGTAGCAATTTTACAGAAAATAATTTATAGTTGCTACAGCAGAAAAAAAGTGAAGGTTCTGGAGTAGCGATCAGTCTCCTGGCCTCAATATCATTGAGTCTCGTTAGGGAGATCTGAAATTTGCAGTTCATGCACCAAGAACCCAATACTGTTTTGGACCTGGAGGCTTTTTGCCAAGAAGAATGGGCAGCTATAGGACCTGAGAAAATAAAGGTAGTGTTAATAAATAAGAGTATGCAAACCTTTGAACGGGACCCTCTTATTATTTTAATTATTGCTGTTTTCTTTAATAATTGTGCTATTCTGTGATGCCTTGTAGTTTAATATGAATCCCATTAAAAGTAAAAGAAATGTCTTATGTCTGATCACTCATGTTTTTTTAAAGACTGGTACACATCTCACAAATTCTTCCAGGGTATATAAATTTATGAGCAGGACTGTACAGTGTTTAATTTAGTCATTTGTATGCTTCCCAAACTTTGTCACACTGGTTCTCAAGACCTGGGGTTATGCCAATATGGATTTTCCAGTGATAATCGATAATTAACAAAATACTTAACATTTGTGTATTTCTTTAGCTCTATATGACATCATGCATGAAAACCTAGTCACAAAAGTGTTTAATATATTAATCCTGTAGCCAAGACGGTTCTGTATCCAAACCTGTAAGGCACTTCACTGTGGGATGGTATGACCCTTTCAGAAGCCAAAATATTAACATAGTACCAGGTGGACTTGAACCCCCTTAGACCTTGAAGGGTTCATTATATATTAAAAACATTTTTTTTACTCAAATTAATTTCCATATGTATTATTGTCTAGATTAGCAGGTGTCAGTGAGTAGGCTAAATGATCTTAAAACAAACAGTAGTGATAAATTCTGAGAAGTCACAAGAAAATGGTGTTAGAAAATGAAACATTTATTTTATGTAGGCTACATAGCTAGAATGCGGCCCTTCACTTGGTTTCAGAAGCTCGATGTGGCCCTTCACTTGGTTTCAGAAGCTCGATGTGGCCCTTCACTTGGTTTCAGAAGCTCGATGTGGCCCTTCACTTGGTTTCAGAAGCTCGATGTGGCCCTTCACTTGGTTTCAGAAGCTCAATGTGGCCCTCAAACAAAAAAACTTTGGCCACCCCTGACCTAGAGGAACGTTACATGAATTCACAATGGAAAAACTATGACATCGAAACATTTGTTAATGCACACATGGCTTTGTGTAGAATTATAAACATTCTAAAGCGTATTGATGAATCCCTTTCTGTACGTAAAATGATTGGATGGGTATCCTAGGCACAGCTATGTGTATGCATGCTTGACAAATTAGGCCAAAGATTATTTGAATGGATATACTGTAACCTTTTTTTAATAAAGTGTCTTTTACTTCCAGGAGTAAACAATTTAATTTACTCCTGGAAAAAGCATCCAGCGACACGTGTTGAAAAGAAGAATATTTCTGCCTAACCTAGGTACGCAGATTGCTCAGTGGTTAGGGAGTCAGACTCATTGTCTATTCCCGACTGTGCCAAAAATGTTGTTGTGTTTTTGTGCAAGGCTTTTTACCCTAAATTGCTCCGGTGGAATGTCCCTATACTTACTGTTTCTCTGGATAAGAGTGTCTCCTAAATGACAAAATGTAAATGACTAAAATGACTGCATGCTGTCATTGAAAAAAATATTACAATTGATTGTCTAATAAAGCTATTTCAGTCCTGTAATACTATACAGGGAAAAATAAATGTCCATAAAACAATAGGATGGTAAACATTGTTCTGAACAAGTTCAAGGTAGATGTAACTTCTACAGCCAATAAGGGTTCTAAGGGGATAAAATGCAACCACCAGAACCAAAACAAAAACCCATAGTATTACAGGGAATGGAGCAAACTTGGACACACAGTTAACATAGCTAAAGTAAATTGCAAACATTTTTTAAATAAACACTGCTAAAAAATTAAGTCAGTTAAACAATCTGTCCAGTTAGGAAGCATAAGCAATTTTGAATCAACCTCAACTTTTTGTGTGATTGTGATTCAATGTTACCTGTTTTGGTGCAAATGAAAGTGACAGTAGGTGCACTGGAGAGGCAACAAGACAACCCCCAAAAAAGGAATGGTTTTGCAGGTGGTGGCACAGACAATTGCTTGCTCCCTATCCGTCCTGAATGATTCAATTTGTGGTTTGCAAGTCTCCTTGTCACTACTGGTAGCATGAGGCGGTACCTGCAGCCCATTTAGGTTGCACAGGTTGTCCAGCTCCTCCAGGATAGCACATCCATATATGCCTTAGCAAGGTTTGCTGTGTCTCCCAGTACAGTCTCAAGAGCATAGGATACAGGCCGTTACACGAGGAGACCTGGACAGGGCCGGACAAAAGGGCATCAACTCAGCAGCAGGACTGGTATCTGCTCCTTTGTGAGGAAGAACAGGAGAAGCACTGCCAGAGCCCTACAAAATGACCTCCAGCAGGCTACGGGTGTGCAAGTTTCTGATTAAACTGTCAGAAACTTAATCCATGAGGGTGGTATGAGGGCCCAACATCCTCTAGTGGGACCTGTTTTCACAGCCCAGCACTGTGCAGCTCATTTGGCTTTTGCCAAAAAATACCAGAATTGTCGGTTCCGCCATTGAGCCCTGTTCTCTTCACAGAAGAGAGCACGTTCACACTGACCACATGACAGACGTGAAAGAGCCTGGAGATGCTGTGATGAAGGCTATGCTGCCTGAACATCATCCAACATGACCGGTTTGGTGGTGGGACAGTGATGGTCTGGGGTTGCACAGACCTCCACGTGCTAGTCAAAGTTACCCTGACTGCCGTTAGGTACTGCATGAAATTGTCAAACTCATCTTCAGACCTTGCGCTGGTGCAGTGGGCCCTGGGTTCCTCCTGGTGCAGAACAATGCCCGGCCACATTTGGCCAGAGTGTGTAGGCAGTTCCTGGATGATGCAGGCATTGATGCCATAGACTAGCCCTCACGTTCTCCAGATATTAATCCAGTTCAGAACCTCTGGGTAGTTATGTATCAGTGCATCTGACGCTGCCAAGTAGCACCACACTGTCCAGGAGCTCACTGATGCCGATCCAGGTTTGGGAGAATCCCAGGATACCATCCCCCGTCTCATCGGGAGTATGCCCAGATGTTGTCGTGAGGGCATACAGGCACATGGAGGCCATACACAATACTGAGTCACATCATGAGTTGCTGTGATGAAATTCACGCAAGTTGGAACGTTCTGTGATTTCAATTGTTTACTTTGATCTTCAGTGTGAGTTTAAATCCAATCCTTAATCGGTTAAAAGGAAGCGGGGTAGCAAACCCAACCAAAGCGGTACTACAGGACTGTTGGGAGTATGCCAAGTTTCAGGGGACGGGATTTGGGTGGACGAGGGAGACGAGAGTGAGGGACTACGGAATGGAAGCTTTGGATTTCGCATGGTCCAACCCAATAAGTAATGTTCCACCATGTTTTTTTCCGGAGGTAAAGGCGGATCTTATTATCCTGGAAGAGAAATGGGAATGGAGACCGGAGGAAGTGGGGGTTAAAACTAGTATATACCTGAGAACTAGATACGGTAATTATGTGCAGGTTTACACAGACGGCTCCAAGAACAAACAGGAGAGGGTGGGAATTGGAATTCATGTCCCAGAATTCCAGATAAACCTCTCTAAACGGTTATCGGACGAGTTATCGGTATTTACAGCAGAAACAGTGGCAGCCATAATTGCATTGCAGTGGGTGGAAGAGGTCAGGCCGGATAGGGTGGTACTATGCATGGATTCGTTGGCAGTCATCAAAAGCCTGCAGTCAAGGAAAGCGGTCAGGGAAGACCTGCTTATAGAACTTTTCCAGAGTTTGTTAAGATTGCAGTGGGGTGGAGTGGAAGTGCAGGTTTGTTGGATACCAGCTCATGAGAGGGTGAGAGGGAATGAGGGTGCAGACAAACTGGCTAAAGAGGCATTGACGAAAGATATAACTGTGCCAATTCCACTAGGAAAAGGGGAAGGGATAGCGGTGGTTAAGAAGGAGGGCCTTGAAAGGTGGCAGAAACGATGGGAGGAAGACAAGAAAGGACGAAGATATTATAAAATACAAAAATCAGTCAGGGTAAAGATTTATGCTGAAAGGACCAGGAGGGAGGAGGTAATAATGACAAGACTCTGGGTAGGGCACACGGGACTGAATGGTACCTTGTTTTTGATGGGGAAAAGGAATAGCGAAAACTGAAAATTGTGGGACAAGAAAAGGTGGAACACATACTGTTGCACTGCACATTGAATGAGGTGGAAAGACAGAAGTTTAAAGATAGGCTTCAGGCGGCAGAGAGGGAGTGTTGAGTCTTGAGGGGATACTGGGCGTAGAAGGAGAGGGGGAGGGGATACGTCGCACCAGGAAGGCACTATTTAACTTTGTAAGAGATACGGAACTGATGGGTAGAATAGAGCAATAGTGAAGTGGCATGATGTTGCACACTCCAGTACAGTAGGTGGCGGTATGCACCTAATAGTTGTTTGCAATCCACCAATAACAGAGAGAAGAAGAAGAAGAAGAAGGCAGAAGCTGTTTCTCAATGTCAAGGATCCTTTCTTGATAGGACTGATCCTTCCAAGTCAGGTCCTTCAGAGGCTAGGCGATACTCCTTCTTAGTATTCGGAAAACATGTAAATGGAACGTAATGGAACAGGCTAGCAAGTGCACGTCATTGCGTCATTACGTCAGTGAAAAGGTCCGTTTTCGGCGCTGCAATTCAATAGTT
>JACXGM010013801.1:0-22678 GCA_016801145.1 Umbra pygmaea | reverse complement strand
CACACACACACACACACACACACACACACACACACACACACACACACACACACACACACACACACACACACACACACACACACACACACACACACACACACACACACACACACACACACACACACACACACACACACACACACTCTGGGCTCAGCCTGGTCAGTATGGGTGTACACATTCGAAAGAAAGGGCACACTACCAAAATGAAGCAATCTACTATAGCTGGGCTGTGTTTCCTCTTGTATTACATTCAGCTCACAAAACAAGCAGAAATCTTAGCACAAGTTCGGCCTGCCAGATCAAAACACATTACTTTACACAGTATACTGTTGAACTTGGACACCTCTGGTCAACACATGACTAACTTTCACTTTCTCTGCACCTAACATAATTCAGTAAACAGCAAAAGATAGATGTTTGAATTAAACATAGCAGATCAGTGATTACACAAACTGAAAACGTCTTACCTTTATATGCAATTCTTTACCTTGTCCATTCTCCATGGGACATCCAAACTATACTTACTGAACAATCATGTACATGTAGCGCTGCTAAACAATTTTGTTTGCAATCAAACTAACAAACATATGATTCTGGACATGGTATATTTATTAAACTAGCCTACTTCAAACTTGTGTGAATAAATGGCATGGATGTGCGTGCTTGTCAGGTGTGAGCTTGATTCACTGTCCAATCAAAGGATCTAACATGATCTGAGCATGTGATGAGAGACAGTTTCAGACGCATCAGACTGAGAAATCCTCACTGGAGGGTGAAAAAAGCATTATGAACAATGCGCAGAATAAATTTCCCCCAAAAATAGCACATCAAATATTTTTTTTATTCACGGCACCCTTGGGGAATCCTCACTGCTCACAAGTTTTCCGCGGCACATGGGTTGAAAAACTCTTGCTTAGATCACACTAGGGCGAAATGTCACGGACGTAAAGCAGATGTAATAAAGTATGTCCACTCACTAACCTGGTCATCACTAACCTGTTCCCTCAGCCTCTCCTGGTGACCCATGATGGCCGAGGCGTGGTGAGGGTACTTCTGCTTCAAATGTTCCAGAAAGGCTTCCCTCTTCTTGTCCATATCTGACGGCTGCATGGCTAGGATTTCTCGGGAGCTGCGCGCCCCCCCTAACGTGTGCCTGCGGGGGACGTTGCGGCTGCCGTTACCTTTGGGGTCCTCGGCCCGGGCAGGGTTTCCATTCGAGGGGCCGTGCCTCTTGTTCAGGTGCTCGGAGTCCTCTGGCGAGGTCACCTTTAGGTTGCTTTTGGTTTGTTCTGGAGAGACAGAGTTGAGGGTGGGTCACTACACATGTATAGAACCACTATTCCACTTGTGTGTGTGTGTTTGTTTCTGTGTGTGCATATGGTATAAACTTTTACCAGGTTATACAAATAACTTTCAGACTAGACTGTAAGTCAGAGACCAAACTTAAACACCAGACTGGGAACTATCTAGACTCAATTACACATAGTGTGCTGTATTAACATTTTACCTGGGAATCATCTAATAGTTTACGGTGTAAGGAATACAGTTAGAGTAAAAGTACGGACACAGAATAAATTAGGTAAACCCCACAGACCAAGGGGTGTTATGCTTTCAAAACTCCCCCTCTGCCAATGCTTTCAAATGAACCTGAATGGACATGTATTGGAATAACAATGACAGACCGGTGCTTTTAGAAATCCTAGCCTATCCGCGGCTCAAGTTAGAAAGAAGTAATAGCTTTTAAAAAGGGTCCTAAAAAACATGACATGCATTGTTCTGTTGTATAATAGTATGTCTGAGGGAATCATCGTTTAGCCTCAGGAAACCACCTTCAAGCTTCATTGCATGAAGTATCATCCAATCTTAAATGGGGTGTTTAAATCTACCAGGAGGGGGAGCTTCTTTCACTAATGTAGGCTAGTCTCACCCAATTTCCTACAAAGTGCACTATCCCCATAAAATGTGTGCACTATTGTGGGGGTCAGCTTGGCATAGTGGGCCATGTTTCTGCATTGCAGGACAGTCTATGTCATGATAGTCAGTGGTTCGAGCCTGACTATGGGTTCTCTGGCTTTCCCTAGACCTTCAGAACAAGGCAGCACAAATTGGCATAGCGCTGCCTATGGGTTAGATAAATCAGATTATCTGTCATGCCACATTGCTCTCCAGTGACTCCTTGTGTTCAGATCGGGCGCCTGTTAGGTTAGTCGCTGTAGTATAATTGGTGAACGTAATCATCCCATGCATGATCTGACTAAAGGCTTCTGTGTTGGATGAGCAGCACGAAAAGAATCGGTGGCTGGGCAACATGCACTTTTAAAAGGATGTGCAATTTTACTAAATGTGTCCAGGACAGAGAGCATTACTCAGTAATAATGTTTATATATACAATGGCTTTATGGAAATTGCTTGATAAAGCCTTTTGTCCAAGTCATTATTCACATTAGCATATTGTGATGTTGGAAAAATGTCTTCTCAGCAGCCAACTCAAAGTGTGAAGTCCTATACATTATGACTTTTAAAGGAAAACAACAGTATGGCTTCAAACAGAAATATACCTTTCTACAGTATATTCTATTTTTCATTAAAAAAACTAAAATGCCACACCCCCAAAACTAAATAGCTTGCAAGCCATTTTTTGCCCAGAGGCCGCCTGTTGCAAACCCCTGCAATATATCAATCTGATATTCAATCTTAAGGAGCTAACGGGAGAATAAGAAACATTTCCTTTTGTCCAGACCCTCAACACTCCATTATCTTGTCATTAATCAACCTGTCCCTTAGGAGTGGGTCTAAACACCACAAATCAATGGGGTGTTGTGCGTCCCAAACAGCATCCTATTCCCTTTATAGTGCACTACTTTCGACTACAACACCACTACTTAATGCAGTGCACTTTACAAGAAATTTGACATTTTGGAGGTGTGACCGTAAGTTCTTTTCGCAGAGCCGGTGCGCTATCCCATGGGGCTGTGTGCTGACACATGCTCTTTTAGCCACACTGTATTTCACTCAGGCTGTGTGGGGAGCTGCGGTGAGCAGGGCAGGGAATGAGGATGAGAGGCAGTGTGAAAACACACAGAGGAAGCGATAAAGCAGGCTGATCTGTTGGCTTGTTCCTCCAGACGGCAGGTACAGCCATAATGTGTACCTTTGAAAGGATAATGGTGAGAAATAAGCCTACAGTTGTTATCTCCTCAGGATTCCACTCACTGTAGTAGGTCAAGCACACTGCAGAAGAGATTAAATAGTGGACATTTCAACAGATGGTTTTAAGGTTTCAGTTTAAAGGGGAAATGTTAAATTGGTATATGAAAAATAGAATGTGCAAAAGTGTTGGGCAATGGCCATTATGTTTTTTTGTTGTTGGTTATTTTCCAGTAAGGACATTTTTAGACATCATAGTATAGTGGGGCTTGATCAGCTCCACAACGGATACGATTATTTGCAACATCTGTTCATTTGACTCGTGTAATGACCGACACTCCCTGAAATGATGCCATTAGCATGCCAGGATTAAGGAGAAAATGAATCTCGTAAACAAATACAATGACAGCGATAACCAAAACAAATGTGGAGAAAACGCTCCAAAAACAACAAAATGTACATTAATCTCTCGGCATCATGTTTCTTTAGTCTTCTAACAAAATCACCAGTGTGTAACTTTTAATGTCTTCCTTTTACAATGTTGATTTGGTTTCTTTGCTGTTCATTCATCTAGTAGTTTTTATAAATGTCTTGGTTTGAAAATACATCAACAGATAGTGGACTGATAACATGGAGCATGGAGATTTCAAAACCAGACAAGACAAACTAAACTCTGTTAAGATCAGTAAACGGCTGTCTACAAACATGCCAGAAAGCGCAGGTAATGAAGATATCTCGCCACCCTCAGCGCTCCTTCAGTGTTGCAGCACGGCTGGCGTGCTTACAGGCCTATTTTTAACTCCCACCGTTCTTTGCTCACTTACAGCCGTGTAGCCACACAGAATGCTAAACACGTTGTCGGCCAATTCCCTGAGGATTCTCTTTCGGTTACAGTTTCCTTACCTTCCACAAGACTTGAGCATTCAAGATCTGAATAGAACACATCCTCTTCAACTATTTCAAGTCCTCCTTGCCCTTCCTCCATTTCATCCAGGGATTAACAAAGTTGCAGCGAGGAAAGGAGGTCTGGAGGAACAGAGGAACAACACGGGAAACTGTTCCAAATTCCAGACAGGGCTCCTGTGAAAATGGGGGTTTGAGATCCGCCCTGAGCCAGAGAGTTGAGTGACCAGTAGAAAACAAACTGCATTCCAGCAGACACGATGGAAAACAAGCACCTCTTCTCTGCCTCAGGCCAAACGCTAACTGACAAGATGGCTGAACTGTTCACTGACTGACTTACTGGCTGACTGAATTGTTGACTGACTGACTGATTGGCTGGGTGAGTACGTCTGTAAGGTTGGGTGTGTGTGAGACAGTGTGTGTGCCTGTACGGTGCCGCCCTCCCATCGGGTTTCCAAAAGAAGTGACAGACATTGCTCAGTTTGAGAACGGGTCTCAGAAACAACAGGTGACTGATCCACCAAAAACATGTCTGCACACACCGAGACGCACGCACAAAAGTATGTACACAAAGTACCTCCCCAAACACACACACACACAGTGTCATTTACAGTACAGTATTCTATGAGCTGATCACTATGAAGCTGTTCCCAAAGGAATCTGACCTTATAGACCCTTATTAAAAATAAATGTGTCCAAAACAGGTCCCTGATCCCTTCATAGTGCAGTCCTATTATCAGAAGCAGTGCACACAAGAATAGTGGCCCAGTTGGGACTCAAAGATGCTTGTGTACTATGTTTAGTCATAAACTACATCTGGACAATGTCTGGTTCATTTTCATGACACTTACGTTCTCAGCTGCTTGTAAAGTGATCAGCGTCCATCTTAAATATAGCCATGAAAATTGTTCAATAATTAAAATGTGTTCCACATATGCATAATATTACAAAGTTACAAATGTTTGACTGTACTTATGATTTCAAAGATGTACGTTTCCGGCATTTTCCGACTTCTGCTTGTGTGCCCATGGGTCCGTGTTTAAGTGTCGAACAAGAACGCGTTGATCTTCGAACATTTTGCAGTTCCTCCAGTTTCCAGAGCGCCACAGCAAATGTGGAACGATCAATGTGCAGTTTGTGGGCCGTGTAATTGTAAGTAGAGGGGTCAGCACATGAAGAAACAAAGCGGACCCAGTTGAAACATAATGTCAAACACATGGAGAGCTGTGGAACCCCTGTGTTCACATCCTCCTTAACAGCCATAAAAACCACTGTGTCACAATAGCTATAGTGTTGTATACATGTACTTGATATAAACACACTCACGTTCTCCTTCTCAATTTCTAGTCTTACTTTGGAAAAATAGCCAAATAGAAAATGATCCAGAAAGACAGTGGCAGGCAGACCAGAAACCTTCACAAGGTTGGTTCCTAAACCACCCGACCAGCACTCCACTCAGTGCCCCAAAACAATATTGCTGGTTGGGCAAGATTCATCTTGGGTCCGGAATCACACATGTGAGCAACTTCATAGGGTTTGTATTCACACAGTACCGGTCAAATGTTTGGATCTCTATTTACATTACATTTACATTTTAATCACTTAGCATACACTCTTATCCAGAGTGACTTACAGTAAGTACAGAGATATCCCCCTGGAGCAACTTAGGGTTAAGAGCCAGACAACCTTCCGATTGCAAGTCTGACTCCATAACCACTGAGACATCTGGAATTTCATGGCGGACAGCATTCATGCACATTCAAATTCTTTATGATACACTAAGGCCAAAAGGGGAGGTTTAAAAGATCAATTTGTTAATCGCAAAAGTCACAGACTGCATCTGTAAATGTTGCAAAGGAATCCCTCCCTTAGAACATCAAGGGTCAGTGTGTTTGGCAGTCATCTCATTTCAAACCACTTCCTTCACTAAGGGGCTATATATATTACTATAGTGTTATGTAAATAAACAAGACTTTTAAGGAGATTTGCGGGTGAAAATTGTATATTTTTCACCCGCAATATTCCTTACTGGGTGGATTATTTCGATAAAATTAGTGCACTATTGTAGGGGTCCATGTGGCATAGTGTGCTAAGTCGCTCCCTTGCAGGAACAATTACATGAAGATAGTCAGTGGTTCGAGCCAGACTATGGCTTCTCCGACTTTGCCCGGAACCTCCAGCACGAGGCAGCACAAATTGACATAGCACTGCCGGGGATTTGGGACAGATAAATCAGATAATTTGCCTTGCCAAGTCGCTCTCCAGCAACTCTTTGTGTGCAGATCAGGTGCGTGTATATTCAGTTGCGAAAGTGTAGTTGTTGAGTGTAATCATCCCGTACATGATCTGACTAAAACCTTCCGTGTTGGATGAGCAGTGCGAAAAGAATCCGCCGGCCCAGTGAGAAATGGCTGGATGAATAATAAAAGAAGAAAATGGCCTTCAATACACTGGATTTAATTTTGACATTTTTGTGTCATAGAAATAGTTTTTAATACGTGTAGACAATTCCAAGTCCATTTATGGAAACCTCACAGTAAAGTGTTATTGGGCAATAACTAGACCAAAGCAAGACAAAAAAGGCTTTCAGTTTTTTATATGAAATTACAAAGATTTCTCTAATCCCTGGGGCCAAACCGTTTTGTTAATCATCATTAAACATGTAGAGTCATGAAAACGTAATTATACATTACAGCAATAAGCATCATGTTTACTTACCTTTTCTGTCAAAATAGTGCTAGAACCTCATTAGCAAGGTCTTAAATTGTGCAAAAGAAAACTGTTCAGTCGAAAAGTCATCCAAACAAGTCAGAGCTGACCTTTGACCTTTTATCCTAGACAGACTAATCCTGGCCCTCATCATCACTATTCTATTTTCATTCGGGTCAAGGGGTTGGTATTTCCTACTGAATTTCCTAACGAACGATTGACTTCAAATTTTAAAAAGGAATCCTTATTCTAAGAATGGAATGAAAAAACACTCCTAACTTTAGCACTGAAGTTTATGTCGGCCAGGGACGTCACTAGAGATTTACGGATGGGGGGGCTAAGCCTCTACTGGGGGGTCTAGGGTCATGCACTCCCTCAGCCTCTCCTTTTGCATGACCTCTCAATATAACTCCAAATATTTGATTAAATAAACAAGGAGTGAAACCCTGAAGCCTATTTCAGTCTTGCAAAATCACTAAGTATATGAGCATGTTAGACCTATGTCATCAAAAACAGCCCAATTTTACCTGAAACCTTAAAAATCTTCCAGTTTCTTTCTTGTTGAAAACTAAACTCCATCAAACCAGCTCCCTCAGCCCTGTCAGCCTGCAGCTTCTTTCTCTCATTCTTACCTGTTTTGACAAGTTATTGTTATTAAACTCAAATTTACCACAACTCAAGACTTTATGAGTGATCAATCCATTCAAACTTTGTATCTGTCTGTTTGAACTAGTAAACTCCTTGTTCCTCACCTAACTGAAATTCGTCATAGTTGTCCGTACCACCTCTCTTCATTAGCTTTCTTATATCCATACCTACAGTTCAGTAGCTCCAGGTAGGCTACACATTTCTTATCTAATTTTGTACTTTGTACTAAGTGCCTTATAGTTTGAGATTCAGAAGACTCTTGGCTACATCATGAATAAACATTTAACATTCTGGCACATTGATTTTGTATTATGTCACATAATATCCAAAAAACTACAAAAATATATGTTTCTTTTTTAGTTTATAATGGGTAAATGCATGTAGACCATGAAGAATAGGGCTTTAAAATCCATATTGGCATGTCCCCACGACTCCTGAACCAGTGTGACAATGTTTGGGGAACATACAAACAGGTCAATATCAAAATGTCGTACATATTTTTCACTATTATCCTATACATTAATCAAACAGCCATTTCCCTCCTCAAAAATGATGGTTTTTGTGCAGGATGATGTCCTACCTCATTGCAGATCAATTATTTTGTCATTTTCACGTCCTGCTTCCTGTCTGTAAAATTAGAGTAGCCAGAACATGACCAAATCTGAGTCATGGTATCTCTGGCTATAATGTACCAACATAGACAATCTACTGTACCACTCTTATTATTTGCTGCAGATTCTCCTCTTTCCAACGGTATCAAAAATCTGCTTCTATCATGGATGGTGCGGGAGATAAACGCAAGCGTCAATCGACTTTAATAATGTACATTCATTTTTTGGGGGGGCTAAAAAACAATTCACTGACATTGGCTTCTCCATTTAAGACTAAATTTTAATGAAAAACCTTTCAAAGGTTACAAACAAAAAACACTTAACGGTACAATATGTAGTTTTCCAAAACAATAACAAAAAACATACTTTGCATTAAAAAAGCAAACATCACTTACCTATGTTATATATATTTCTTAGTTGTATACTTACATTATCCTAAATCTTTCCACCCACTTTCAAACCCAGAGAAATGTGTAGAATAATATAAAAATGAAACAGGACGTTTCATTTTCTCTTCCATCAATGGCGTCATATAACCTTTGACTGCTCTAGTTTCTCTCAGTTCCAGGGAACCGCTAAACATGACGTGAATGAAGTTATAATATTTTTAACAACTTATTACTTTGTCAGTGAACATTTTTTCTGCCGGAGATGCTAGATTGGAAGGTTGTCATTGACGACGAAAACAAAACCCATGATCCCACGCTACTTCCGGACATCATCCAAGTACATATTTTGCTATTGTTTTGATTGAGAGACCCCTAGCGGCCAAAAACTACATATTGTACGTTTAAGCAAGATTCACTGTTACACTGAGCCAGAAGTGTTTTACGTGAGGGAACTTGACTGGCAAGTACACCCTCTAAAAAAGTTATCCATTCTTTTCTGAGAGACATTTACCAGTCACCAAAAAGGGCACTACAAAGAACATTAATTTGCATATTGGAAGAATTCAGACAACTGCAGCAAAGTTCCGTGGCTGTTGATGAACAAATCTGTTTTTCACAGAATTGTTCTTTTAGAGCCAGGTTGGGAAAAGTTGGTAATAGAAGTATATGGGCTAAGACAGCTAATCTGGAATTGGCTTCATCATTATTGTGAACACAAACAAACACACACACACACACACACACACACACACACACACACACACACACACACACACACACACACACACACACACACACACACACACACACACACACACACACACACACACTTATTTTAATGAGAACTACAGCTACATCAGTTTTGGCACTAATGACGTGAGAATCTCCTCATGTACAGTAAGCAAAGGGCCTGAGTGTCCTACTCCAACCAAAACATCTGTTCTGTCTCAAACTCCATTTACAAGACCCTCTCAGTGTCCCAAAATGTTCCCTCACCTCTTCCCTAATTAGTGCCCTGCTTTTGGTTAGGTTGTAGGCCACTATATTTAGTGTGCCATTTTGGACTCTCTCAGCTTGTCTATGGAAACACAATGTTAATTATGCAATTCTACTGTACGCTAACATACATAGGGGTCTGAGAAGTGGAATGCAGCAGCACTGACCGACCAGCGTTTCCTGTCTTCCAGAGAGGCACGGCTGTCAACCTGGAGATATATGGAGCCCAAAAGATAGCAGCCAGATAAGATAGGAACTGCCGACATAGCCAGACACTGAGTGTGCATGTATGTGTGAGTGAGAATATAAGATAGGCAACAATAGAGGATGTTAAATTTGACTGTAACTGTTAACTGGAAAACATATATTAACATAAATATGCCTAACTTGTCTCCATATGCAATGAGGTAGT
This sequence comes from Umbra pygmaea, assembly GCA_016801145.1. Classification (NCBI taxonomy): domain Eukaryota; kingdom Metazoa; phylum Chordata; class Actinopteri; order Esociformes; family Umbridae; genus Umbra; species Umbra pygmaea. Next base: position 12,863 of record JACXGM010013801.1, on the reverse strand, counting down.
TTAATATAACAAAGGACAAAGTTTACTTTAAGTTGTTACTGTTTGATCTAATAGAATTGCTAAGTGGCAAAACAAATCAATATCCTCACTTTGGAACAGAAATTATCTACAAATCAAGTTACATAAACAACATGTTTTTTTTCGCATTTGGCCGAGGCCCGTCTGGCCAATATGCCCAATACTCTGTCTTTATGAAGGAGGATAATATTTTAGGTCTGACACAGAAAATGGTTACTAAGCGAAAAATAGTCCTAGATTGAATTTGTCCACTTATGCACCAGCCATTACTTTCTCTCCCTCCCTCTCTTGCTCTCTCTGATTACTCTCCCTCTCTCTTCCTCTACACTCCTTTCCAGCAATTCTGTTTTGGAGATAAAGGCGAGTCCTACAAGCTTGGATGTTGGCCGTGTCAGTACTAATGAATGCTCCCCACTGGCTCTGTCTGTGAAAGACAGCAATGTGGACAGCTCTGTTGATGCCAGCTGAGTATTGTCTGCTGCACGCTGATGCAATGTATCCCAGGATGTCCCCAAGACATCTGTCCACCTCTCTCCTCATCCCTCTTTCAGTAAACAGACATCCATCATTCCATTTCCAGGTGCAGGTATAGGATCATCTTGCCCTCTCCTAATCCTAACCTTAGCCAGTAGTGTGGGAAATGCTAAACTTAACCAGGGTTAGTTTGTGGGGACAATATGACCATACAGCTTCACATTAATTTTACCACACCATGGAGACTTGGCCAGTCTATGTAAAACACATTCTAACAGCAGGGGGGGCTGTTCGCTACAATCTGATAAAATGTGTCAATTGTGCAATGCCTGAAATTGCAAAGTTAGTATACTACTCAAAGAGCATAAATCGCCCCAACTCATTTTTGAACATTAACAATGCAAAAATGCAACTATGTTTTTGTTTTGTTTGATGGCAGGAATAAGAAATGGAGTAATAAATGAAAAAGAGCAAATATTTAAATATGTTGGGAATAAAATGGCACAGGTTCACCCACTATGTTCTTTGGAGTTTTTAGTTTATGAAAGTTACCCTTCATCTACTGTAACCAATTGATGACAACCAACGTAAACATGGTGGTTTGGTTCATTCATGCATGCTTCCTAACAGATAAATTCATGCAGCTTAATGAAGCCATAGCTTGCTGCCTTCCGTTATAGATGTGCAAGACTAGGCACTAGCTACGTCCCATCTACAACATTAGAACAATATTTTCCAGACACTTCATTGGATTGTCACATAAATTCTCAAATCAATGCATAGAAATTATGATAATTTACACTTTTTGCTGCTGCATCACAGTAAATGGTCTTTTACAGGGGAGTCCCACCATGATCCTAGACACAAATCTATTAGGTACAGTGGTTGCATACCATAAAATATAAATTTCCTGTTTAAAGAAGGAATTAGTAAAATTGCAGTTATATTAAAATACATTGGGGAAAGATATTATATAAAATGGTGTACTTCCCAAATAATGTTACCATGAGTGTATGCAGGCTCAGTACAATCGTGGTCAAAATATTTGAGAATGTCACAAGTATTGTTCTCCACAAATGTTGCTGCTTCAGTGTTCTTTGATCTTTTTGTCAGCAATTACTGTGGTATACTGAAGTATAATTACAAGCATTTAATAATTGTCAAGGTGTCTTGTACTGACAACTACATGAAGTTTATGCAAAGAGTCAATATTTGCAGTGTTGACCCTTCTTTTAAAGACCTCTGCACTCTGCTCTGGCATGCTGTCAATTCACAACCGAGCCACATCTTGACTGATGGCAGCCCATTCTTGCATGATCAATGCTTGGAGTTTGGCAGAAGTTGTAGGTTTTTGTTTGTCCACCTGCCTCTTGAGGATCAACCAGAAATTGTATTTTTTTATTTATGAAAATTTCAACAGCAAAAAAGAGAACAGTAAGGATACTACGGAAGCATCCTGGTGCCAAGGTGAAAAATAAAAACGAAATCTAAAAAATAGGACTTTTAATCTCCTACGTAGGACATTTTATCTCCTACGTAGGACATTTTATCTCCTACGTAGGAGTTTTTCTCTCCTACGCAGGAGTTTTTATCTCCTACGTAGGAGTTTTTATCTCCTACGTAGGACATTTTACTTAAGTAAATTTAAAAATAAATGGCAAGATTCGCGGTTTTCGGTTCAATAATAATAGGCGAAACGTTTTCATTAAAGAATAGGCAGGTCCAGGGATATACTAGGACAAAAATTCTGCCTGGGACTTTGGGAAGAAGCTGCCTGTGGGGTGGGGGATGAGCTCGCGTGCGCTGTATCTGTCGCTCCCTGCGTCCATCACTCACTCTGGGTTTCTTTCTCCTCATCTAAATATAGAGGTGCGCTCTCTCTCTCAATTTGATGGCCGGGCCAGCCTGTGGATGCAACCGTTATTCCATTTCAGCCTATTGTCACTTGTTTTAATAGGTCCAGCACTGTAACTGCCGACCGGCCGTCAAAGTAAAATAACATAATATTGGGCTGTGGACTAACATAATATTGTACTTAAAAACGTGAAATACATTTTTTTTAAATAGACATAACATACTGTGTTTGATATAGGATTAAAATGATGGGCAGTGTAGCCTAAGATATAAACTAATGATTAATTATCTTCATTTTATTTGACTTGTGATTTGGCATCCCATTCTACGTGATTGATGATTGATGAAGTGGGCATCATGGACAGCGTTAACTATCGCTCTTTAATGCCTATAGGGCTATGTAGTGAGTGTTCAAACTACGAAGAAATTGCTTTTTTGTTCTGATCGAAAGCATTTGAGCAAAGAGCACATTTCTGAATATTCCGGCCAGTATGTACTTTATTTTCTTTATTCATTGAAGCCTCTTGGGAGAATTGTGATTCATATTTTTCCCCGAATCGTGCAGGCCTAGTTGGTACCATTGTTTATTCATGGCTGTGTTCTTAGGCAGAATTGTAAGTGAGTCCACTCCCTTGGCTGAGACGCAACCCCACACATGAATGGTCTCAGGACGCTTTACTGTTGGCATGACACAGGACTGATGGTAGCGCTCACCTTGTCTTCACTGGACAAGGTGTTTTCCGGATGGCCCAAACAATCAGAAAGGGGATTCATCAGAGAAAATTACTTTACCCCAGTCCTCAGCAGTCAAATCCCTGTACCTTTTGCAGAATATCAGTTTGTCCCTAATGTTTTTCCTGGAGAGAAGTGGCTTCTTTGCTGCCCTTCTTGACACCAGGCAAATGTTTTTTGAGATTAAGTTTATTTTCATGGCAGAGCAGGACTTTGCAATTCATTGCAATTCATCTGATCACTCTTCATGACATTCTGGAGTATATGCAAATTGCCATCATCAACACTGAGTCAGCAGACTTGAAAATTAGTATTTGTGACATTCTCAAAACTTTTGACCACAACTATAGATTCAGCATTTTCCTTTCAGCTCTGGAGAAAACAATTAATAATATGAATAAATTGACTTGGCAGTATTTTTCCTTAAGATGTACTCTATCAATTTAGAAAGCAAGCTAGCTACTAAGCTAGTATGCTATAGCTATATCTGTCTGGCAGTAGTTGCATAGGACAGGTATAGAAAAAGGTATCATTCATTTAGTTATAGATATACCATGACTATAATAGGCTACACAAAAAGAACTCTGAACCATAATTTGTGTAATGTTAGTTAAATACCAGACAAACTAGCTGTTACATGGTTAGAATGTACGGTTAATTATAGGAATCTTTTTGCCTATCCGTTACCACTAGCCAGGATAGGGTATAACAATGGCAGTTAAAAAAACAATTGTACTTATGAGTAGTTGTTATGCTAATAAGCTAATAAGGCTACATTGTTTAATACATTTCTTTAACTATTCCCCTTGTACACGCTAAAGGGCTGAACATAGACATTTCTTCAACCAAGTTCTATGTACATATAGTCCAAAAATGGGATGGTATGTGCCTTCTTGTGTGAATATAAATACCACAGAGCTGCCAACTCTCACGCTTTCGCTGTGTGACACACGCTTTTGCCTGTTTTCACACGCATTCACGCCACACATTCAATTTCTCACGCAAATAAATCCGGCCGACACTCGTTTGTTCCTTTTTCAAACTCCCCGACGGTAGATGGCACTGATGAGCGCCACTGAGCCTTATGCACTGCACCCAGAAGTTGGCGACAGAAGAAGAGATATTCCGCGAAAGACAACGGGAGAAGAAACGGTCCCTACCTTGTAAATTCTGATGAGCAGAGACTAGGTATGTAACAATGAAATGTCGTCCAATTGAGTACTCACTCTCTAAAACTTTAAATCTTGAAAGATATGATTTGTTTTGACGGGGTTCAGCTAAGGAAGAAAGTTGCACATTGGATTCACAACCAGGGCTAAACTTAACAGATTACTTGACGAGGGTGACATCACACCACAGCAAGTGGATTCGATCCATGAAGCTTTGTTGTGTTTCCTGCCAAGTACTGTGGACTATGCACAACGAGCTGCCACTGGAAGGTCCACTGATCAAACATGCAATATTTGTTGATGTACGGCAGAGGGCTGAAAGTGACATAAATGGTGCCCTGTACTTTGTTGAAAGGTTAGCTAGTTTTTTTTCTCCAATTATTGTCTATTATCTTAGCTGAAACACTCTGCGTTTTATGATGAGGTATTTTCACTCCTAAACTGCACGTGAGCTATTCTTATGTGGCTTCTCCTCAAAGATGCGTATGAACTGCTACAGGTTGATGCCTATATCCCTAAAACTTAACAACTTTTAACTCTACTTTGATAAATAGGTTTCCCCATCTCCTCCCATACCATGGGCCAGAGGAGCATGACCTTCTGGGTGAGGAGTTTCTAAATTATCAGACCATGCTAATGATGACCTGCAGGACAAACTGAAATGGAAAGCTTCTGGGCTGAAATGGCAACCAGGAAACATGAGGTAAACATTTTTGGTTTGTTTTGTCTTTCCTTTTGGCAGGTGTGGTTTGGCTACAACTGTTGCTTAAAATTGTTACGTGCAAATATGTGTCATGCATGTTGCAAATTATGCATGTTTTATCTGATCAAAAATCAAGGTATGTTTTTCCATTGTACTTTAGTGCATTTTCCATAGGTGACAGGAGCCAAAAAATTTTAGAGGCTTGCTGCCGTCGCCAAGCTCGTCCTGGTGTTGCCCCACGCAACTGCAGATGCTGACATTGTGTTTTCAGTTGTGGGACTGAACAAAACCAAGAGAAGAAACAGCCTAGCATTGGATGGCACCCTGTCCTCAATAATGACCGTAAAGATGGCCTATCTGGAGTCCTGCTTCAAATGGGAGCCCCCCTCCAGGTCATCAAGGCCTCCAGAAAGCCACAGGCCAGTATAACTATGCCCACAGATCATAGACAAGGACTTTAACCAGCTTCTAATCTGTATCTGATACTGATTATGCCTCATTTTGTTGTTATTTTTGTAATGCATTGATCTGTTGTATGCTTGGAAAAAGTTGTACTGGTTAAGTACTTTTAAGCACTTTGTTTGTTGCACTTATTTGTATCTGATGGACCATTTGGTGGGCTTTGAATAAAGAACAGTGTCCCTCCCTAACTAATCTTCTGTCGTTTTTGGCTGAACATAAATCATTAAGTGCTCTTAAGAATACAATTATTCACAACATGGGTTAGGTTTCAGTTAAATATTTGTTAAATACCATTCTAATCAAAATATCAATCAACCTACGTACTGTAGGTCAAATTTTAAACACTGGTCTATGAATAAGGCTTTATTGTGGTACATAGGCATTTAGACACAAAAGTTTTCTGGTGGAATGTTAAGCTCAAGTCTAGAAGGCCGTACAAGTCATGATGCCAAACGTGAATCAGAGTAATTTCAGGTATTGCACATCTTTAGCAGACCACTCAAAAATCCACTAGAATGCAGGAAATCACATTACTTAATCCAAAAATTCCTGGGGATGGACCTTCAGCTATGTCTGCTTTACAGAATGTAACTAATATTGTCCATCTCCAATAGGCTGCCCCTATCAACGGCTTTGGACCTCCCCACAAACCACCAGAATACAGGGTCACAACATGGGTACAACATCAAATTAATTACAATTCTCTGATATCTGAGCCAACAACCTGCATGCGTGGCATAATTTTGGTCACCCCTGACAAAATCTCACTCCAAGGTTTTTTGAAAAGTTGGCAGCTCTGATACCAACATGCTCCACTTCTCTGCTCTAGCATGACTGTACTGAGTCAACCTAACCCAACACCAGCCTCATTGGAGGGCAGATTGGAAGAGAGTATAGGAGGAGAAAGACACTGCCTGAGAACATCTGTGTGGGGGACGTTGTCAGGAGCTACCCCCTCTCCTCCATTCTTCATCCCTCTCCTCCACTGGCTTGACAAGTCATTCCTGGAGCTATGAGTCACTCCCTGCTGGGCCGTTCTCCATAGCGACCACCTATGCTGCCAAGGAGCTGCCTTGCTAAGTACTACAATATGATGCTGATGGTTGATAATATCCTCTACATTGAATGTATCACAGGAGGCCGAGAACTTACAAAGTGTTGGAGGAGTTGAAAAGCATGCTTACAAAATGGACATACTTCAAATGTATGTCCTTGAAATCCTCCTGTGTTTGAACATTGCTTTGATGAATTACAGACAGCCTGGAGACTAATAATAAATATGAACAATGCCAATCAAAGCATCATGTCAGGGAAGTCCAACAATATTGACCTTGAGTGCATTGTTTATTACGTTAGGCAGATATCAACTTAAGTCAGAACAAGACCCATACTGCATATTAAGACAGAAATCAAGAGAATGTGTAAGAATCTTCTTTGTGTCAGTCTTGTTTGACTCACTGGACAAACCGTCAGAAACATAAGAAAGGACAAGTTTTAAACGCTTCCTGACAGGTAATACTATAGCGTGATATCCAAAGATAATCCAATATTTAGGGATATAAAATCCTTTATCAAACAATTTGGTCAATAATAATAATACCGTTATTGGCAGGTTTGCAAACAATTGACATTATGTTCTTGGTGATAATATATATTTGGTGATAATATATACTCCCTCCCACTAGCTCTCTTTTTTAATGTCTGTCTTTATCACTCTTTTCATCTCGCTAAATTTAATTCAATTTTAAAGCTTTACAATGCCAAAGCAAACAGAAAAATAGAAATGTATCATAAATAAAAACGGGGAATACAAAAACACAATTAAAACTGAAAAACTGTCTGGCTACTCCTTCCCCAGGCAACAGCCCCTCACCCCCTGCAGCCCCACACCCTAGCCACCCTAATTTCTCCTTCACCCAAATTCAAATAGCTGATGTCCTGAAAGAACTGCAAAAACTTGACCCTTACAAATCAGCTGGGCTAGATAACCTGGACCCGTTGGTCCTAAAACTCTCTGCAGCAATCATGGCAACTCTTATTACTAGCGTGTTTAACCTATCTTTCGTATCCTCAGAGATCCCTAAAAATTGAAATACAGCCGCAGTCATTCCTCTTTTCAAAGGGGGGGCACTCTCGACACTAACTGCTACAGACCCATATCCATCCTGCCCTGTCTCTCTAAAGTCTTCGAAAGCCAGATAACAGACTACCAAACATTTTGAATCCACCAACACACTCACTGCTATGCAATCAGGTTTCAGAGCTGGTCATGGCTGCACCTCTGCTACACTCAAGGTCTTAAATATATTACAACTGCCATTGATAAAAGACATTACTGTTCAGCCGTCTTTATAGACCCGGCCAAGGCTTTTTAATTCGGTCAATCATCACATCCTTTTGGCAGACTTAATAGCCTTGGTTTTTCGAATAACTGCCTCAATTGGTTCATCAACTACATTTCTGACAGGGTTCAACATGTTAAATCTGAGGGTCTGTTGTCTGGACCTATGGATGTCTCTATGGGGGTGCCACAGTGTTCGATTCTTGGGCGGACACTATTTTCTGTGTATATCAATGATGTTGCTCTTGCCACTGGTGACTCTCTGATCCACCACCTCTATGCAGATGACACCATTCTATACACATCTGGCCCAACATTGGACTCTGCGCTAACCAATCTTCAAAAGAACTTTGATGCCATTCAACATGTCTTCTGTGGACTTCAACCCCTCCTAAATTCCAGCAAAAATAAATGCATGCTGTTGAACTGCACACTACACGTACCAACCTGACTAGTATCTCCACTCTGGATGGGTCTAAAATAAATTACGTGGACTCTTACAAATACCGAGGTGGTTAGATTGTTCACTTACATTCCAGAAAAACATTAACCATCTTCAATCCAAAATTCTATCTAGAATTTTGCTTCCTTTTTCGTAACAAGGCTTCCTTCACCTATGCTGCCAAACACACCCTGGTAAAAATTACATTCCTACCAATCCTAGACTTCGGTGATGTCATTTATAGAACTGTCTCTGCCTCCCTCCTGAAAAAAAGTAGATGTAGTCTATAACAACGCTATCCGGTTTGTCACCAATGCCCCATTTAACACCCACCACTACAACCTATATGCACTAGTGGGCTGGCCCTCACTACACACTCAATGCCTGTCCCACTGGTATCACCTCATATATAAGTCCATTTTACGCAAAACCCTGTGTACCTAAACTCTCTGCTCACCATTGCCTTACCCACCCATAACCTGCACTCAAGCAGGTACATCTTCCTAGTCACCCCAAAAGCCCATACCTCCTTTGGCCGAAACAACTTGCAGTTCGCAGCAGCATACACTGTAATAAATATCTTTGAAAAAACTGTAATAAGTATTGTAATAAGAAAAAACTTTATAAACACAGTAGATGTCCGTTAAAAAGTAATATCAGATCTGTGTGTTAACGGACATTGACTGTGTTCACAAAGTATTTTCTGTTATTGTCTTGAAGGAAATGTTCGTAGAATAATAAAAAAAGTACTTTCAGCAAATTACTAGTACCTTTTACTGTTTTTTCAAAAATATTTTTAGAGTCTACAACTGGAATGCACTACAAAAGTCTCTGAAACTCGTGAACACCATCTCCCTCACCTTGTTTAAATGACGAGTATCAGAGCTTCTGTCTGATCATTGCACATGCTGACCCCCTTCACACTTCAGTACCTCTGCCCATTTGCTCTAGTGCCATAGTATTGACACATGGTGCCTTTGCACTCACTGATCTGCACAGTATCTTATTTGTTGCCTTGCCACTTTAAAAACCAACTGGATTCTACCTCGGTTATTTAGACTCTGTTGCACTAATTGTACATATACCTACATTGTTTACTCTGAAGTTCCGCCACTTTTTGGTGGTTTTGTTTTTTGCATTTTTATTCCCCTGTGTAATTCATGAGTAATTTTTTTAATTCATGTGTAACTTTGTGTAATCTTGCACCATCTTCGCTTCATCTTGGCCAGGTCAAGGTTTCAAATAAGAAATTGTCTCAACGTGCCCACCTGGTTAAATAAAGGTTAAATAAAATAAAATAAAAATCACTGTTCAAGAGCTTCTCATTAAATGGCTATTAATGGATTGATGAGGAGTAACATTTTCCAATGTTCTATAAGCTATATAACTGTGATAAGCGTGTCACTTCTCTTATAATGTATGTTTAATTATTGATTCATGATTTTTTTCCTTGCCTCATTGCAAACACTCCACAGCAGGTTTCGGGGTTTCTGGGATTGAGATGTGAACACAACGCACATTTGACCATGTTGTTCTGGCTCTAATCAACCAGTATTTGATGGAACATTCACAATAGAAGAGACTGCCTTAGCTGGACCCACAGACACTGTCAGTATGCAATGAATAAGATACCAATTGTCAACAATGCCATGTTTGAGTAACACTAACTGACTACACTGGTGCTTCTGTCTTAATGTTTATCTGTGAAACATGCTATGTGAGCACGTACATTCGCAGGATGTGTTTATGTGGCTTGGGTCATACTGAGTAGTCAGGGCTAGGACGGAGGTCTGTGTAGTTACAAGATGCCCAGCTTTATTGGAATGGATATAAAGAAGGAAGAAATCATGCTAAGCGGTCTGACAATTCAAGTGAAGAGGGGAAGAGGCCTATAAATGCAACATTGAAGATCTCTATCATCTCTATAATCAATAAATGATAAATAAAAAACTAAGAATTACTCCACAACTACCATAGTGTTGAATCAGAGGATTATAAAACAAGGACTTTTATTGAATTTGTCTTTTATTTCATCTTTCTTTAAGCAGGGAAGGACATACTGTAAGGCTATGCATACGTGTGCGCGGTGACTACTGAGTAAATCACACCCCTGTGGTGATAGCCCCACATGAGTCTTTTTAGCTTGGGGGTATGGTTAACGAAAACAGCGGGAGTTGTTAAGTCATGCCGGTGGCAAAGCGTCGTGAAATACCTCCCATGGTGGAGCAACACTCAAAGAAGGCACTGGAGCTTTTGGGCCTCTGTTTACCTGTGAAACCTGCTGTTTGTATGTTCAGGAGGCAGCCTTTTCAAAAGTTCACCAATCAATGCAATAACAAGTATGGAATTTTGAAACTGAAAACAAGCTGGGCGTTACCAGGCTAAAGGCACAGAATGAGCGCACATTTTCTGACCCAATCCAAATCCTGCAGAGACAATGTTACATTTCTTAGATGTGACCATCTCCATCAAGCAACAACCAAGAGTTTAGAGGTAAAAAAAAAACACACCTCAAACCACTGCTAGAATTCACACACTCGGCACAGTTGAAAAGTCACTTAAAAAATCAACATTTAGGGCCGTGCGAACACAGTACCCCGACACCAAACTCTCACATCAATCTAAAACCTCTAAGTAAATGGAAGTGTCCTTCGGGTAAAGAGGCCAAGAATCTCTGTTCCCACCAAGAGGAGAGAGACAAAGTCACCGCAGATTTTTACTGTCTCACCACAGTGGAGCCAGTAGTTTTATCCTAAATGGAGCCCTTTTCCCTATAGCGCCCTAGTTGTATCCCATTAAATAGGAAATAGGGTGCCATTTGAGATGCGGGTGGAATACACAGCCAAGCAGGAATGAGATCTTGTGAGAGAGAGGGAGAAGTAGCAAGGACAGGGAGAGAACGTCTCTGTGCAGGTTCTGTCTCACCACACGTCTCCTCACACGTCTGCAGTAGCATCGACAGATCTGAAGTTACCCACTGATTAGCTCCCCCTTAAGCCAGGAACATTTCAGGGAGCCTACCCTACGGTTTCTAAATGTGTGTAACACTTCACAGCAGACCTAGTCAATTCTGGAACTTGAATCCAGTTCAACTCTGCTTCTTCACTGCAACCTTCTAATCTGGGTCTTATTTAGACCCGGTATACCAGGTGGATGCAACTAATGATAAGGTAGAAAAGAAAACCAGCAGGCTCCGGCCATTGTAGGGTAAGAGTTGAATACCCCTGATTTACACTAAGGTAATCTGTATAAAGGTTGCGTTACCACAATTTTTAAGTAGAGACCTATTAGCTTTTTGGGGTCTGCCATTTTGTCTACAACCCAAGACACACAATCCACCACAAATGTCCTTAAAAACAGCTCTATGAAGTTAGTTTCACTGACACACTAGAACACCAGTCTATCCATTATGACATCTGTATTTAAAAGCTCTTAGAAAGACCAACCGAGGTAATCTCAATGTGTGTTAATATTCAGAGACCAACAAATTCATGCTTTGTGTTATAGAGTTACCTAAAAGCTAATCCTCTTAGAGAACTAGCAGGTAGCATATTTGCAGAATCACATGCTCCGATGGAGATGGGGAGGCTGAAGATACACTGTTGGCAAATAGTTATACAGTAGAAGTAGTATGGGGTAAGAAATAACCTCACTTTTTATAAAAAAGCAGACCAAAGATAGTAAAAATAGCCAAGCCAAAACAAAACAAGTGTGCCCTTCGGTGGACAAGCTTTTGTGTGTGCATAGGAGATAATTGCGGTAGATAAACATGGGAAGAGAAAGATAGACAGATTGAAATGTAAGCGATTCACCATTTGAGGGCTTCATAAGTCTGGGCCCAGAGGCCAGCAGCACCGGCTCTGATTGGCTCCCAGTGACATCATCCAATCGCAGGCCTCCTCCCAGTTGGACCATACCATCAGCGCTGAGGCATGCCAGTGATGTAATGCTGAGTGCTCTCACAGACTGAGGTGCGCGGCAGCTGTATCATACTGCTGTACGTCTGGATCCTTCCCTCTATCGCTACCTCCTCCCTCCTTTTCTTTCTCCCGTCTCTCTCTCCTCCCTCATACTTCTCTCACCTCTGTCTTATAAACTCTCCTCGTTCAAATCTCTTCCTAGCTGACTGGGTGTTTATTGGTCCTGCAATACGCCTACAGTATTATTGATCAGCAATGTATTACCTCTCATACCCAACATAACTCCCCCACCCCCGGCTGGTCTTTCTCTCTTATGGAACTTTCATTAAAATATGGTTCACAAATCATACATCACTCTCCCATAGGCAAAAGGGGGATGGGGCAGGAAACCCTGGTAACCACAGATGCTGTGCTGTTGATTAAATGTTCCAGGATCAGCTATCCGGCCTCTTGGGGGGCTACTGCACACACACACACACACACACACACACACACACACACACACACACACTGTCTGGGACCAGTATTCAAAGGTGTATCTCAACGACCGGCACATCCGAGTACAAGCACTCAGGCTCTCGGCAGTACGCAATAAACGCTTGAATACCTTGGCCACTTGATTCAAATGTTTTTTCATTTTGGGGCAATGGAAAGCCATATCCGATTAGTAATCACACTTTGCATGCGGGGTATGTTTACATGTGGTGTGTGTGTGTGTGTGTGTGTGTGTGTGTGTGTGTGTGTGTGT
>JACXGM010013800.1:0-22639 GCA_016801145.1 Umbra pygmaea | reverse complement strand
ACACACACACACAGGATGAAGAGCTCCTGTGGTCAGCCCGAGGCCAGTTAACGTTTCCTCAACCATGACAACCTACTTCCGTGACTTAGCCCACCTAAACACAGATCCACACTTACAGTCAGTATCAATGAGATACTGCACCGGATCACCAATCATCATTTAAATAAATATGCAACAAATTAACAAATAATATATATTCTGATCACCTGCCTAATATGGAGTAGGTCGTCCTTTTGCCGTCAAACCAGCAGCCCCATACGCAAAAAACTGTGATGCCCTGTGTGTTCTGACACCTTTCTATCAGAACCAGTATTAACTTTTTCAGCAGTTGGAGCTACAGTAGCTGGTCTGTTAGATTGGACCACACGTGCCAGCCTTCGCTCCCCACATAGACCTCTTTTGATAGGTACTGACCACTGCAGACCAGGAAGACCCCACAAGAGCTGCAGTTTTGGAAATGCTCTGACCCAGTTGTCTAGCCATCACAAGTTGGCCCTTGTCAAAATCACTCAAATCTTCACGCTTGCCCATATTTCCTGCTAATTAATTTTATTATCAAAGTTGATGTGTTAGAAGCAGGAAAATCGGGCAAGCATAATGATTTGAGTAACTTTGACAAGGGCCAATAGAAAAGTCCTATAGAATATAAAGTAAACAAATACAGTAAAATCAGATTATACAATATTATTGTGTATTATATACTACAGTTTTAAGTAGTCAGAGACTATCAATAAATGTTTTTAAAAAATGTGTTTTTATGAGACTATTAAATTATTTTGTGACCCGTTGTAAATGTTACCAGTTACGGTGAGTAGCTATTTAGGCCACAGGCTTAGGCTACATTCCATGTCACTTGAAGCGACTCGCTTGACGCTCGGCAGCGGGCACCAAGTCCGCTTTGAATTCTGGACCTTGACGTATTTCAAGTGCAGACCGATACAGAAGTGATCCACTCTGATGTTCTCAGATGCATTGGCAGGCACAGCACTGAATTACTTACGGACCTATAATATCTGATTTATTTGTCCAAATCATTTTTCTTTACACAAATTCTGTGATTTTTTATGATTCCACTTTTTATCCCAAACTCCATAAAAACACCCTGGGGGCCAGTGGTTCCCAAACATTTTAGGTTACTGTGCCACCAGGGGTCATAGGACCAATGGTTGGGAACCACTACCCAGGCATAAGTGGTTTGCTCAACTATTCTTACACCCATCTGCATCTAAACAACGATTTGGACCAAATTGGAAGCAAACACCCGAAGCAAAAATAGAAAATACTGCAGTAATATATTGTGCATGTGCATTGACCGATGGCCATTTCCATATGATAAAAGTAGTTATTTCCTGACACAGACAAAAGGATGTTTCACGCAATGTGCATAGGTATTTTCCAAGTTATTACTCGCTTCTAAATGAATTTACCAGGCAAGAAACAGACTTTGTTTACGGAATAACAGAAAATTGTAGCCAATATAAAAACTAAATGAGTAGACAAAGTCCTCAAGAAATGGACTTAAATGGAAACAATGACAAACAGCAATGTTTATAATCATTATTTTTCCAAGTTGTATCAAGTGCAATCTCGTGGACAAATCCGTAACCTGCCAAAGCACTTGCGCTAGCTCGACCCTGCTCTCTCTGAGTGAGAGAGCCACCTGATGAGCAAGACAGTAAAGTTAATTCAAGCGATCCAGGTACAGCGACACATTCTAGATATTTCCTGGGGCTTCTTGCAAAGCAAAGGCCCATGTTTAAATCTTCAACATATTTATTTTTATTATTAATATTATTCCGCCGCCAACTCCTCCCACGGTTTAACTTAGAGCAACCGTTTCAACTTGACAACGTTCAGTACATACCTGACCAGGTTGCATCCATTTAACTTTTTGATATCTGTTATTATACTTTTTGAAATATTTATATTTTAGTATGTTTTAAAACTATTATGCAATATCCTCCTACTACTGCACAATTCTGCTGAGCCGCTCCAGTACAACTAGTCAGAACAAAAAAAGCTTCTTCCAAACAAAAGGAACACTGTCATTAGTTACCATAGCAACTGGTCACACGCTATCTATGATTATGTTAATTAACATATTTGCATAATTAGCTTTAATTAACACTAAAACAAGTGTTATGTCTTTAACCTTACATGCTAGAGAAGGGGTCACCTACCCTGGTCCTGGAGAGCTACCCCCCTGTAGGTTCACTCCAACCCTAATTTAGCACACCTGATTCTACTAATTAGCTGGTTGATAAGCTGAGTGAGGCTACATTGTGTGGTTGGAGTGAAAACCTACAGAGTGGTAGCTCTCCAGGACCAGGGTTGGTGATTCCTGAGCTAGAGATGAACAAACTTTGTCCTCACTTTTGTTGCCAGATGTTTAGACCTTAATGGCTGTGTGTTTAGTTAATTTGAGAGGACAGCCAAATTTACACTGTTTTACAAGCTGTACACTCACTACTTTACATTGTAGTAAAGTGTCATTTCTTTAGTGTTGTCACATGAAAAGTTATAATCAAATATTTACAAAAATTGTGAGGGGTGTCTACTCAATAACAGACAACACAATTACTGTGTTAACATTGCTCTAAGTCTAACATATACAAAATGGCTGGGATCACCCATTTCGGGAAGTTGTTAACGAAATCATAAATGACCAGTTAAAGCGAGTTCATCAATAACCATTGACCATAAGGAGTACAATTAGACTGTGCACCAGACTGAGATTATGAATAAAAAAATGGATGTCCCTTCTATGGACTCAAACTCATTGCAAATGTATTGCAATGCTGACTAGGGTCTTTAATGGATGCACATTTGCCGCTAAGGTTTTGGCGGAAAACAGAACTAACATACAGTACTTTTCTTTCAGGAAGCAGCTTTCAGACTTCATATGGTATAACATTAGTTTATTGAATTACAGTAGAACTGAGATGCACGATAGAGGATTTAATGATTTTGCTCCACTTAAGTATTAAAACAAGACAGACGTAAATAACACTTGAATCAATGTAAGAAATTAATTCTACTGTAGAGTAAGACAATTATATTGGTTTAATGGTAGTCAATGTCCAAAAAATGTGTTATTCTACAGAACCATTGTTTAGTTATGAATGAACACACAATTTAGGCTAGAGTTGATCGATATGGATATAAAATGATCTCTTGATATTATTTGGCATTGATAGTTTCACAGTATTTAACTTATTTCCTAAAACAGTATTTGTATACAAAGGAAGGTTGTGTTCATGGAGAATTCTATATTTCTTTAAACAGGAAAAAAGAAAATGCAACAAAAACAAGTGCCGGATCACATAGTAGTTGGAATTTCCATGCAAATCATACGGTAATCACATCAGCTTTATTTACATTAAGAGATGCATTCTATAATAATACAATTACATTCGTTTAATGGCAGTCTGTTAAAAATAATTTCTCAGGACCCTCGCTACACTGTTTTGCATAAGCCGTAATTTATTAACAGAAGATGCTGGGAGACCCCCAAGAACTGCATTCCCATAATCAATTCTGGAGAAAACAAATGAATGGATGAGGTTTACTGCATCAGGAAAGGTTAGATGTTCTTAGGCAGGAGATGTTCTTAGGCAGGAGATGTTCTTAGGCAGGAGATGTTCTTAGGCAGGAGATGTTCTTAGGCAGGAGATGTTCTTAGGCAGGAGATGTTCTTAGGCAGGAGATGTTCTTAGGCAGGAGATGTTCTTAGGCAGGAGATGTTCTTAGGCAGGAGATGTTCTTAGGATGGAAAAATGACTAAATGTGGGCATTAATAGAGTAGTCAAATTTCACACCCAGGCTGGTGATCACAGAAAACAGGGGACATATGTTGGAGGAGCTGGTGATCTGCTATGGGGTGCCTGTCAGTATTGCTTCTGTCTTACTGCTTGCTGTTGAGCTGGAGGAAGTTGTTCTGCATCCAGCATTTGACTTCATCCAGGTAACTGGACAGGGTTAGCAGAGCAGATATTATGTCAGGCTTGGTTTTAATGTACTCCTGTGTGTCATCTGGATAACAGTGGAATTGGATGCTGTGCTGTCTAAATATCTGGCTAAGTAGGAGCATGTAGAGCAAGAAGAGAACAGGTCCTAGCACTGACCCTTGTGGGACACCACAGGTTATGATGGATTCTTCTGATTTTGCTTCAGCAATGGTAACATACCGCTTGATGTTAGAGAGGTAGGAGGTAAACTAGTTTAGAGCAGTCCCACAGATGGCAGTGCGTTCTTTTAGACGTTGCAGTAGAATTGTGTGCTCCACCATGTCAAGCGCAGCACTGAAATCGAGAATAACCAGGATGGTTGGGGAACCTTTGCCTGCAGCTGTTAGCAGGTAATTTACAACCTTCACCAGCACTGTCTCAGTACTGTGCATTGTTGACCTGAAGTCTCTAAGTTGGTTAGCACTAAGGTGTGAGTGAAGTTGTGTTGGTACTATCTTCTCCAGGACTAAAAATGGTAGTTGGGTCATGGGATTTTTTCTTGAGCAAGGGGGAATTGCTGCAACCTTGAATAGTTTAACATATTAAAGATCAAAATATTTACTGTACATTTAGTAATTCGCTGAGAACAAGATGACACAACAATGGTCAATAGAAACCAAAATCACCAACCGATGGAGGGCTGGATTTAAACTCATACCGAATTTCATCACCGCAACTCAATGCAACTCCGTAGTGTGTATGGCCCCCACGTGCCTGTATGCACACCCAACAACATCTAGGCATGCTCCTGATGAGACAGCGGATGGGGACCTGGGGGATCTCCTCCCAGACCTGGATAAGGGAATCAGTAAACACCTGGACACTCTGCGGCGCTACTTAGCGACGTCGGACGCATGATAAATAATGTTCCTGAGGTTCTCAGTTCAATTCAGGCATGGGGGACATGAGGGCCCGTCAATGGCATCAATGACTTTGTCATCCAGGAACTGCCGACACACTCTAGCCACATGAAGACGAGCATTGTCCTGCACCAGGAAGAACCCAGGGCCCACTACACCAGCGTAATGTCTGACAATGGGTCTGAGGATTTCATCCCGGTACCTAACAGCCATCAGGGTACCATTGGTTAGCACATGGAGGTCCATGATGTTGCAGGCAGGCAGCATAGCGTCTCCAGACTCCTTCACATCAGTCACATGTGCTTAGCCTTAGTGTAAACCAGCTCTCATCTGTGAAAAGAATGGGAAGCCAATGGCGGACCTGCCAATTCTGGCCATTACAGATGAATGCCAGTTGAGCTACACCGTGCTGGGCTGTGAGCACAGGCCCCAATATAGGACGTTGGTCCACCCTCATGGAGTCCATTTCTAACAGTTTGGTCATAAACATGCACACCTATAGCCCAGTGGAGGTCATTTTGTAGGGCTCTGGCAGTGCTCCTCCTGTTCCTCATCGCACAAAGGAGCAGATACAGGTCCTGCTGCTGGGTTGATGCCCTTCTAAGGCCCTCTCCACATCTCCTCATGTAACAGCCAATCTCCTGGCATCTCCTCCATGCTCTTGAGACTGTACTGGGAGACACAGCAAACCTTACAATGGCATGTATGATGTGCCATCCTGGAGGAGCTGGACTACCTGTGCAACCTGAATGGGCTGCAGGTACCACCTCATGCTACCAGTAGTGACAAGACACTAGGAAAACACAGAACTGAAGAATAAATCAGTCAGGAAAGAGCAATAATGTGGCAAACACCTGCAAAACCACATTATTTTTGGGGGTTGTCTTGCTGTTGCCTCTCCAGTGCACTGGTTGACACTTTCATTTGCACCAATACAGGTGACATTGATTCACAATTGCTTATGCTTCGTAATATGGACAGATTGAGATCCCTGAAGTTTAATTGACTTGGTGTTATACTGTGTGTGAAGATTGCATATTCCAGTAATTTTTTAACCAGTGCATATACAGTAGTTTGCCGTGTTAAGATTAGTACAACCCCAATTTTGGAAAAGTTGTAACAGTATGGAAAAATCTAATGAAAACAAAGGAGTGATTTGTAAATATTCTTATTTAAACTAAAAAATTTAAAGCTAATGTATTTGATGTTTTACCTAATTGACTTCATAGTGTTTTAAAGGTAAATGTTTGTTTTGCAATTGATCCATGCAACATGTAAAAAAAGTTGTGACAGAGGCAATTAAGGACTACACTGCGTTCCAAATTATTATGCAAATTATATTTTACATAGATTTTCCTAAATAGACGATGCAAATGAGAGTCAGTATAATTTAAGTAACCAATTTAAGTATAAAAACATTGAACAAACAACCCAATGAACAGTATTTTTTACAACAAAAAAACTCAAAAATGCATTGTTCCAAATTATTATTTTATTTAACCTTTATTTAACCAGGTAAGTTGACTAAGAACAATTTCTTATTTACAGCAACGACCTGGGAGCAATTAGGGTAAAGTGTCTTGCCCAAGGACACAACGACATTTGGCTCAGTCGGGAATCGAACTGGCAACCTGCTGACTACAAGTCTGACTCCCTACCCACTGAGCCATCTGCGCCTCCATTATGCACAACAGAGTTAAAAAAAACATTTTATAGGTTGTAAAGAACTGAAAGTGTCATTTGTTTAATTTGCAGCATTAGATCTTATTTACTGAAACCAAAAGCTATTTCAAACAAAAACATCTCAACATGGCAAGTTACATGTTAACATAGGACCCCTTCTTTGACATCACCTTCACAATTCTTGCATCCACTGAACTTGTGAGTTTATGGTGAGTTTCTACTTGAATTTCTTTGCAGGATGTCAGAATAGCCTCCCAGAGCTGCTGTTTAGACGCAAACTGCCTCCCTCATATCTTTTGCTTAAGGATGCTCCAAAGGTTCTCAATAGGATTGAGGTCAGACGAGGATGGGGGCCACACCATGAGTTTCTATCCTTTAATGCCTTTAGCTGCCAATGACACAGAGGTATTCTTTGCAGCTAGAGATGGTGCATTGTCATGCTACGGAAGGCACGGTTCTTCTTTTTCTACCATGGTTGAAAGTGGCCAGTCAGAAACTCTATATACTTTGCCGAGGTCATTTTCACACCTTCAGGGACCCCCATGATTCCGGCCCAAAACATGACTCTGCCACCTCCTTGGTGACGTCGCAGCTTTATTGGGACATGGTGGCCATCCACCAACCATCCACTACTCCAACCATCTGGAGCATCCAGGGTTGCACGGCACTCATCAGTAAACAAGACTGTTTGATAATTAGTCTTCATGTATTTCTGGGCCCACTGCAACCATTTCTGCTTCGGAGGATTGGATAGGGATGGCCGAATAGTACGTTCATGCACAACTGCAAGCCTCTGGAGGATCCTACACCTTGAGGTTTGCGGGACTCTAGAGGCACCAGCAGCTTCAAATACCTATTTGCTGCTTTTAATGGCATTTCAGCAGCTGCTCTCTTAATCCGATGAATTTGTCTGTCAGTAACCTTCCATTATGGCTTTATCTCCACAAACCCGTCTGTGCTCTGAAACAGCCACAAATCTCTTCACAGTACAATGATCACACTTTTCGTGAAATATCTAACGTTTTCTTTCCTTGTCCAAGGCATTGCAAGAACAAGGATTGGTCAATGCAGATGAGTCAGCGAATAATCAAACACTTTGAGACCAACATTCCCCAAAGACAAATCTGTAAGATTTTGGGCATTTCACTTTCTACAATGCATAATTTCATTAAAAGAGCCAAGGAATCCATTCAAGTCATGGTGTGTAAAGGGCAATGCCAAAAACTACTTCTGAATGCGGTTAATCCCTCAGGTCTTAAAAACCTTCATGAGTCTGTATTGATAACCAGACTAGGGCTCGGGAAAACTTTGGTAAACCTTTATCAATCAACATCATTCACTAATCTGACTGTAGCTTCTCCGAATTTGCCCGGACTTCCAGCATAAAGCCGCGTTAATTGGCATAACACCGCACAGAATTTTGGATAGACAAGTTGGATTTTCTACCTTGCCACATTGCTTTCCAGCGAATCCCTTTGCACAGATCAGACACCGGTAAATTTCACTTTACATTAGAACCTACAAACTTTCAAAACTTAGAAGCAGGATTAAACCATCATCTGGGTCTTCTAAAAGGATAGTTAAATACTGTGCTGGAAAAAATTAAGAGACCATTGCAAATGTTTCCTAAATCAACCCCATTAAAAACCACTGGAATGTGATAGAGAGAGAGATGGATGGTCACAAGCCATCAAACAAAGCAGAGCTGCTTGAATGTGTGTCAGAAGTGGACATCACGCAACATCAATGTGAAAGACTGGTGGAGAGCATGCAAAGACACGTGAAAGCCAATTATTGTAGTTATACAATTATTATTATTATTATTATTATTATTATCTGAACTGTTCCTAAATGAATACATTGTGTTGTTTATAAAGTATGAACTTATTTTCTTTGCTTATTCAAGGTCTGACATCACCGTACATTTTAATTATTTTGATCTATTGTCATTTTCTGCAAATACATTTTCTGAATGACAATGTTTTGTTTTTTATAGAATGAGAGAGAAATGTCAGTAGTTTATGGAATAGATCCAAAATATTTAACTTACCAAACTTAACCAGACACATGACTATCAATTGTAAAACCAGACTTCTTGCAGTGGTCTCATTACTTGTTCCAGAGCTGTATGTAGTCACTCATTAAAAATTGTACAAACAAAGCACATATTGAACATTAAGTTCTAAACTAGCCTACTATCAAGTTAATTCAACGAAGTAGTTAAACATCAATATAGAAGGCAAGATAAAAACATGTTCATATATAGAGAATATGCCTAACATACATCCATGGAAAAATAAGCTATATAGAATTGTATTCCTGACATCATTTAAGTCCCTGACTAGCAAACCATACATCCTAACTAGCATAAAGCACAATGCCATTCACTCACACACCGGTGTCCAGGTCGACTCTCACACACGGCTCAGCCCGATCGGTATGGATGTACCGTACATACTGGACAACCACTCGCATTTTGAAACAAAGTGTGCACTGCCAAAATGAATCAATCTGCTGCAATTGGGCTGTGTTTCTTAAATCCATTCCTCTTGCATTACAATGATTACACAAACTGAAAACATCCTGCCTTTATATGCAATCCCTTCTCCCTGGGCCATCCAAATACTTACTGAGCATGTGCACATGTAGGCTGTAGCACTGATCTAGAATTTAGTTTGCAATTAAAAAAAAAAATGATTCTGCACATGGTTTATCTAACTAGCCTACTTAAAACTTGTGTGACTACATGGCAGAAAGTAAGTTCGGATTTTATGGGATGGTGCTTAAAAATCTGGGTAGTCAGACACGTGGCTTTCAGTGGCATGGATGTGAGCAGCTGCGTGCTTGTCAACTGCAGGTGCGACTTTAATTGCATCACTGCCCAAGCGCATGATGTGAGACTGTTTGGTCTCCAGCACACCAGCTTGGGAGATCTTCACGGGAGAGCAAAGAGATTTATGAACTGCATAAATTGCCCCCCAAAAACATGTACATCACATTGCATTTTGAAAAAATTCACAACACGCGTGGGGAGTCCTTACAGCACACAAATTTGCCACCGCACATGGGTTGAAAACCTCTGGGCTAGACGTGTGTCAGAGCATCTCTAAAACTGCAGCTCTTGTGGGGTGCTTCAGGTCTGCAGTGGTCAGTACCTATCAAAAGGTGGTCCCAGGAAGGAAAAGCAGTAAACTGGCAACAAGGTCACGGGCGGCAAAGGCTTACTGATGCACATGGGGAGCGAAGGCTGGCCCGTTTGGTCTGATCCAACAGACGAGCTACTGTAGCTCAAACTGCAGACAAGTTGAGTGATGGTTCTGATAGAAAGTTTGTTGTGTAGGGGGCTGAGGAGCCGCAGACCAGTGAGGGTGCCCATGACTACAATGGGCACATGAGCATTAGCACTGGACCATGGAGCCAAGACAGGTGGCCTGGTCTGATGAATCAAGGTCTTTTACAGCACATGGATGGCTGGGTGCATGTCTGTTGCTTACCTGGGAAACACATGGCACCAGGATGCACTATGGGAAGAAAGCAAGCCGGCGGAGGCAGTGTGGTGCTTTGGGCAATGTTCTGCTGGGGAACCTTGGGTGCTGCTATTCAAGTGGATGTTACTTTGACACATACCACATACCTAAGCATTGTTTCAGACCATGTACACCATTTCAAACGGTACTCCCTGATGGCATTGGCCTCTTTCAGCAGGATAATGCATCCTGCCACAATGGTTCAAGAATGGTATGAGGAAAACAACAAGGAGTTATCCCAAATCTAAATCCAATCAAGTATCCATGGGATGTGCTGGACAAACAACTCTGATCCATTGAGGCCCCACCTCACTGCTTACAGGAATTAAAAGACCTGCTTCTAACACCTTGGTGCCAGACACCACAGTACACCTTCAGAGGTCTAGTGGAGTCCATGCCTTGACAGGTCAGGGCTGTTTTGGTGGCAAAAAGGGGACCTAAATGATGAATAATTTTGAGATTGGAGTAGGGCTGGGCGATAAAACAATACCGATATGTCTCGTGATAGACACGTAATCAATATCTATAAAAAATGTGTTCGATAAAACGTTCGATCATTTCCTTTGCTTCGTCGGAAGAAACCAACGGTTGCAAAGCAATTTTGGTTGCATAAACAAAGGCACTCACTCTCTGGTAACCTAGTAACGTAGCGAGTGACCGCTAACAGCCAATCATTAACAGTATCAAGTTTGGTTGCGCAATATTACTGTCTCGTGAGTCGTGTTGGATTCTTCCATAACTGAAAATGTTAAGTTGAAAATTAGTGCCGCAGCGAGCGAGGAAATTGTTGATTAAACAGGGAGTCAGCTCGCCAGTATGGCAGTTTTTTGTTTTTTTAAAAGGCTGACCGTAGTCAGACCATGTCGTCTAAAAATTATGCAAAACCGTCGTCCCCACCGAGACTGGTAGCCTATATCACAAACCTGTTTTCCCCACCTTCTCAGGTCTCAGGTTTATCTGTTTATATTTAACATTTGCACTATTTTATTACACTTTATTAAGCATTTCGTAAGTATTCTAATTTTGCACCTTAGTGTAATAGATAATTGTTAAGTGTTCATTGTGATTTTAGACTTATGTTTACATTTTAATTATTTGAGTGTTTTCCATGGTTGTGTTGACATTTCTGCCTTTATAACTGAGGGGATTTAGCCTGGAAAAATCCAGACCCAAATCCTGAACGATTAAGGGTCTGGGTTCGAGTAATGTAAATGACTCAACTCGAGGGGCGGCACCAAGCGTGCATTTGAAAATCTCACTCTACGCAATTGGATAACACTACGACCAATCACCAGTGGGTTTTCACTATCCCTATGGCGGAGCTAACTGGTAGATAAAACTCTTGCCGTATCAGGTCGCAAAACAGCAAAAACGTCCTTTTATAAAAAAGGAACGATTCGAGCCCCATCTTTTGTTCCTCTTTTAGACAAAAAGCCAAGTCTAACTCATTCATTGTAGTGGCCCAAGTCGTTTTAAACAACTGGTGTTAATCCATAGCAATCTTACGTTTACTAATGACTTCGAGGTTGCAGAGCTGTCGTGTCGTCATCTGTTTAACACGCCTCTGGCACGCCTCTGATACACCGATGTGATTGATGCAGCTCGGATACAAGGGCATAGTTAATGAGCAGAATTACTCGGTGCCAGAGTAACTTGCTGAGCAAATTCAAATTGTGCTCTCGCGAGAACTTTGGATTTCCAGGGTAGAGGGGATTATAATCAGTGGAACATTCAATTTAAAATAAAAAAAGTTTAATTTTAATATTTTTTTCCTGCTCCTAATTCTAAATAGGTCATAAGACAGATCAATAATTATCGATATTGACCGATATGAAACACTTATATCGTGATAAAGTTCAGCCATATCGCCCATCCCTAGATTGGAGAAGTCATTATGAGTTGCATTTTGAAGTTGACTTTGGGGAAACCACGTGAAGCAGTCGTGTTGAGCTGTTTCAATTACTTTCAGTTTGATTTACTCATTGTAAACAGCTGAAGAGTTGGTACATGTTGACAATAAGCCTGATTAATAAATGGTTAAATAATTGTGATTGCAAATGTACCCAGTAGGTGGTCATAACTTTATGGCTGATCGGTGTGTTGTTTATTAGGCAGCTCTCTCACTCAGGGAGAGCATGGACGAGCTTCTCACTAGCTACTCAACTATAGTTATTTCAAAAAGTTGTATCTAGTTCATGCGTCTGGACAGAACTATTTAACCTTTTGAAATAGCACTCGCACTTCCTCGACCTGAGAGAGCTGCCTGATGAGAAAGACAAATAATTACTTTCCGCATACTTAGAAACAGACAAAGAAAATTCAAAGTAGTTTATGTTTCAGCTTGACCAGTTTCTTCAATTTGCTCCATCAATCACACAACAAATTAAAACACTTCTGTTATGTTTACTCTAACATTGTAGTGTGACTGTGAACAATTAAATATTTACATCCCAACACAATAACCTATAATATATATAATATATTTTTGCATAGTAGGCCTACATGCAAAACTACTACAAGGTAAACAGCAGCTGACTTCTTTCTTCCCGAAAGATTTCGCCAGTTTGAAAAGGGCGGGAGCTACGTCAAATGTAATCTTGGTTGGTCAGTTAAAACAAAATGTTGAAAAATGTGCATACCCAATGCTGCATATAATGGCTCGGAAGAAATTACTCATGTTTGCATTTTTTGAGGTAACAAGTAACCTAACGCATTAGCTTCTCAATTTAAGTAATTCGTTATTACTTTAAAAACAGGACAGTTACATCTACAATAGTATTTCCCCTTTTCCGTTTTAAAACAGAAGGTTTTATCTGTTGTTTTCTTTTTAAAATCAGTCTATCATTTGTTTGCGCTACACCAATCTAAAACTAAAGTGGTCTTGAATTTGAAAAGGAATGCATAGGCTATGCGGAGTAGCAAAATGAAAGCCTACATACATTCTAACAGCTAGAAATATTCACATTATTTCCAATCGATCAGAACGCAGGGGGAAAACAATTGGTTTTATATTCAGACAAAAATGAGAATGCATGATTTGGTCGTTTTCACTTGCTTTTTACATGTGTAAGGTGTGCCAGGAAACAAGCGTTCAGAATACGTGTAGCCATTTGTACAAATACACATGCACTCAGAATGTTTGTATTTGTTCTCCATTAATCTCAGTAGCATTACTAAGTCAAATACCATACATACTGTGTGTGTAACTCATATACACTTATTTTACCTGTAGTTCAAGATAAATTTGGTTTTACATTAAAAAAAATTGGTTTTATATACAAACATTTAAACAATCAACATGAATAGCCTATGATTAGATTGTTCAATTTGATTATGCCCAAAGAAAGTAGTTACTACCCACTTCTCTATCAATAAACCAAACCACAATGATCTATTTATTAATACAAATCTGCACTCGACATGATCAGGCAATCAAAAGAACCTGTACATTTCACTCAAATTCTTTTATTATTTGGAAAGGATAACAGGATTTTTTGTGACCCTCCCCCCATTTTTCTCCCCTCCCAATTCCCTCTAATCCTGCCTTCTCGGCAGCTCCGCAACTCAACGGACAGATCTGTGGGATGGCGAAGGGCACATACATGGTTCACCTAACCACATGT
Organism: Umbra pygmaea; assembly: GCA_016801145.1. Taxonomy (NCBI): domain Eukaryota; kingdom Metazoa; phylum Chordata; class Actinopteri; order Esociformes; family Umbridae; genus Umbra; species Umbra pygmaea. Next base: position 8,939 of record JACXGM010013800.1, on the reverse strand, counting down.
CGCCTAGCCACCGATTCTTTTTGCACTAAGAATCCAACATGGAAGCCCTTTAGCTAAAATAACAACAAGATGCAGTGTTGTCAGACCTCCAATGCTGCAAAGAAAATAAGTTAATATTCATTTTTTTAAACAACACAATACTAATGTGTTAACTTATGAAGAGTTCAGAAATCAATTAGGTGGAAGAATAGTAATTGTAGAATAATAATTGGCATCTTGGCATGCTCTGCACCAGTGTTTCACATTATGCCACTCCTGGGGCAAAAACAAAAGCAGCTCAACTATGTTGGATGACTTGTCACCATCCATCGTCCTCTTCACCACATTCCAGAGGTTTTCAATGGGGTTGATTTTAAAATAATGCAGTGCTCTTAATTTTTGTTGTATTTTTGTTGTATTTAACCATCATTTTGGAAGTTTAATTCTACTTCTAATTGTATTTATGTACTGGTTCTACTGTAAAGTGAAAATTAAATGTTTATTAGTCGGATCATGAACGGGATGATTACGTTCACCAACCAAAGACAGTATATGAATGGGCCAACAGACGCCATTCTTTCCTATGGAGAGCAAGTGAAGCCAATTAGAAACACTTTTTCAGTGATAGCCGAGCGTACTGCACAACCTCAAGCTCAGCGTGATGACATAGATGTGACGTGAGCAACGTCTCTGAAAGTCAGAATTCGTATTTTAGCTGTGCCAAGAAAAATCTGAATCATTCCGAATCTTGCCTCTTGCAGAGAAAGGAGAGCATGAGTAGGAGTTGTCTATGAGCGCAAGAGCAACTTTTGATAAGTATTCTAATTAATTATTTTGTCATTTTGACTGTATGCCTCCACGTCCCCCTGATTGCCTGCAAGCTTCTCCAGGATTATACAGAGTATTAAGATTTTTTTCCACAATTAAAAACAGCAGAAAATCCACCATGGCAGACTGTATGAGTCCCTGAGGCTAATGTGACTCCAGTGACAGGGAGCTACAATCAAGGTTTCAAACCCAGACGAGCAACATTGCAATAATTTGAGGAAAGCTTGTGAATCAGACTCAAAAAAATACCATCCAGAAGTTGGTGAGGAATTTGGAAGATGCATCTAATAGGATAAAACTACAACAGATTAATGTCTTAAGAAGCTGAAACTTTTATATTACTACAAGCACTTGAAAGTCCCTATTATCATATTTGCAGTTTTGTGCCACAACCATTACTCCTGCTGACATGTTAGCTAACTTGGCTATAACAATGTCTAGTGTCAAAAAACATGACTGGGGATTTCTGATGAAGAACTGTTTTGCATATTCATACAATCTTTGGATTACCGTAATGTAATGAATTTCATAAATTTGGGTCAGTGTAATGGGTGTGCACTTCTTAAAGCCTTGCCATCTGGGCAATCAGCATAAATTTGTACATGTCAGATTTCTATAGCAAAGGCACATCATAAAAAAAATAAAACTATAATTCAGGAAAATAAGAGTCTGGGATTTCCACACAATTACAGCCAGAGACAAAGGATTGTGAGGGTTAATCAGTTCTGATGTCATCAGCAGGAGTAATGCTAGGGTGTACCTTGGTCACACACAGCATTGAAACTTTTTTCTTGCAGAATCAACGGTGTTGTGCATGTGTACTTCTAATCTCTCGCTTTAAAAACAAAAAGATGGGGGTAACATTATATACCTACACAATTACAGGGTAATGTGTTCTGTATTGACACTCCCAACGTCATTGTCACAGAAGAATGGGGGTGCACAAACGTCTGACCAATCAGAGCACTCAAACTTCCAATCAAAATGGAAAATAAACCAGTGCTTGACCTGCTTAAAACCTCTGTGTCAAAGTCTCCCAAAACTAACAAATTGATGCAATATCTGCAACACAAGTCACCCACTTTCACATGGAAGAATAAATTGAGGGAGTGAATGTGATTAAAGGGAATACAGTTAAGTGGGATTGTAATACGGTGGCAGTAGAGTATATGGGACAGACACCTCTCTATACCCTCCTAACACTCCCACAGCTCCATAAAAGCATGACCCGGTTTGGGCTGTGTTTGCACGTGTGTTTCATGGCTGCGGGACATGCGTTCGATTAAAAAGGTCTTCATTATCATGGAGATCACCTGGGAAAGAACTTATAGGTGGGTTTGTGTGTGTGTTTCAGCGAGAGAAAGTGTGTGTGAGATTAAATGAGTCAGTCGCTTGGAGTCAGAATCAGAGGGGTGAACTTGAACACAGTTCCCGGGTTCTGAAGTGCTAACATGGCCTCTATAGAATTTTTATGCAATATTGTCTTTTAGGGAATTGTAAGTGGTTTTATTTGATGTAATTCTGATTATTATCCCAAAACCTGACCCTTGGCATGTTGGGTCTTAACATAGACGGAGCTGTCAAAACTAGCTTAAGAACCATGACTACATTACCTTATATGACCAAAATAAGAAACAGGAGAAAACACCTGACTGGTTTCCTCCAGGCTATTGCTGCTCTGACCATAGCCAAGTTTTAGAACTAAACCCTCAACCTGCCCTTGGTAAGTAAGCGACCATTTAAACTTGACTTACTTAGTATAAGGAAAGTCTAAACCCTGCTAGCCCTTTGTGGAAAGAAACAGCTCCCAGAATTGAGAGAACACCACGGCCAGAGAAACTACAGTAGTATGAAGCAGTTCATTAAGCCAACCACCCAGGTCACCAAGCCCACAGAGCCATGCCAGTCAGCTAGCCAACTCAGCCCTAAGTCAGGCTACCGAAACATACAGCCAGCAAGCCCCCTGTGTGTTGACCAAGTAGAGGCAAACTCCACCAGGGCTGTGGGGAATTGCTGGCTGCATGGCCTGATATGGCTCTCAGCAGAACATGTTACTAGCCTCACAAAGCCTGGTGAGCCAAGGAGATTACACTGAAAAGCTCATGGATATCAGTCGGGCTGTAATTAACAGGTGTTAGTTTGCGACTAGTGAGCGCTTAAATGAACCAATCAGTGCCCTTTGATGAACTACGGGTTTGTTTTCAATGATGATGAGTACGAGAAGAACACTGAAGTGCATTTGCGAAGTGTACAGATTCAAGTGCATTCAAATTAAATTTAGCTTAATGTATTATGGAAATCCCCCTTGTCAAACCATGTTGAATCTCTGCACTGCCAGACTGGCTAACTTGTTATAGGGGAGATGGATAGTGCTGAACGTGGTAACGGGACGACAGGTAGAGACAGGACTGTGGCCTCAAATCATCTGCCCCGTTCAGGAATCAAAATCAAACCTCAGGCCACACAAGTGTTATACTTTAAACAAATAAGTCACTGGAAACCAAAGTATTTGCATATACAGTCGACTGCTGATAAATGCAAAAGCTTGGGACTGTGGTAACAGGATGCACTGAGCAGAAGCTTTCAGGTAGGAAAAAACTAACCACACAATCCTAGCAAGAGATGTGGATAATAGGAGTCAATGACCTGTCAGTCTAAGTATGCTTAACAAACCCTATTTTAGACATGGACTAATCCTTCCCTACACCTTATCAATGCTCAGACACACACGGCCTTAACGCACCTAGAATAGAATTAGTTTGCAGAATGACTGGTCATGGCACAGGCACACACCAGAATCCTGCCTCTATAATATAATAGGAAAATGACATCTAAACATGTCAGCCTGATGTTTAAAACACACAAGTAAGAATAACCAGTAGGTATGACCACTGATTAAATTCACCCTCCACCACCGACACCAGTACTGGGTGCTTCCTTTTGATGCAGTTGAATGAAGAGACATGGAAGAGAAGACAACATTTCAACCATGCCTACTGAATAAGTATAAAATAATGCTCTTTCCAGGTAAAACTAAATAAAATAAATCGAAATACAGTAGGATGGAATATCTGAAAAGCCAAAAGAAGGAGTGCTTGGATTAGGAGATCTGACTCGTGAGAGTCATCGGTGTGTGTGTGGTTTGGCCTGATTCTCATATTGGAGCGAGGGCACACTGGGGATACAACTGGAGAGAGGGGCAAACACACGTCAGACAACCTGGGATATGTTCTGCAAGCGTGAAATGGGAGCAAACGTTTCTAAAACAGAGGTAGCCTACTACCAAAATGAACTTGCAGTATTGACGCTCAATGTCATTTTTTACCTGTACCTCATTCAAGCAAATAATGTAAGGTTAGTCCTTCTCAAATAGCCTTAGTTACAATTTGGTAAAGGCAAATTATTTAAGGAAAACTTCAACTATGAGTATTTACTCATCTTTTTACTTATTTTGCCTAAAAAAAAAGGTCTGATACTTCCACAATCGTCTAGAGACAATACACACAATATTTTAGTTCAGGCCTCACATATAGCTGCTTTAAAATGAAAATATAATCCAGAGCGCACATATCCTTGCAACACATGACTAAATGTAAGTTTGTAAATAGATGACACTAACAGTCCATCCTATTCGTCCATTAAGATCAACTGTATTTTGTAGGTAACACTACATGTTACAACCATTTGCCCATTATCAAGACATATTTTAATGGTTATCTTTAAAGTTTAATAAATCTAGTGCCTTCAGTTGTAGGAAAAACATAGTGTAATTGTTGGAAGAACACGGATTTAGTACATTACTTTCACTTACTCATGTAATGACCAATTGCAGATAACTTAACCAGATTATTTGAATAAACCACAACTTGAGTATAAACCACTCTCACGTTGATTGATTTGGTACTTCTACTAATAATAACATTTATAGCTTGCTAAATGTGGCTTGGTGGACTAGTTAAACCAGCGGTGGGCGGGTAGTTGGTGAAACGGTTAGCTAGCAAGTAACTAATGCAAACCGTACGTAGCTCGCTAGTTTGGCTAACACTAGTATATTTCGCTCGCTAACTATCAAGTCACCAGACGTTGGCCACAAGTGGTTTGGTAATTGAACCTACTACTCTCAGTAACCAACGGTAATCTAGCTAGCTAACGTTAGCTAGTTACGTACTATAGCTAACTAGGTACTGTAACGTTAACTAGGTATTCACGCTTTATCTTACTAGCTAACACATTTACGTTGGCCTACCAACAACATACAGCGAGACACAGCACATAGACTAGATATATTAACATGTTATCTAACATTATCTAACTACGTACACAGCCGTACTAAAGATTGCTAATTTAAAATAAAATGAAAAATTGAAGGCCTGAAGCTAGCCAGCTATGCTAGCTGGCTAACCTTAATTACATTTTTACCTCAATAAAACTAGCTAGCTACCTAGCTATGCCAAGAGTCCAAAAAAGCCAGTATGACAGTATAAATTACCGAGAAGGAGTAATTTCAGTTCTCTCCTCGAATCCCGCTTGTCTCGCCGGAGTTGTTTGTCTATCTCCGCATTGATTCGTTTTGACTCCTTCGCCTCTTCGCTCAGGCAGCAAGCCATCATAGACTCCAAAGTCATCCCTCCTGTTTTTGGCAGCCCGCTGTTTAGACGGGACTACTGTAACTGAATGAATGACACGGACTTCGGCTGGGTGGGTTACTGTAGGTAGCAGATCCTTATTTCAATGATGTCTGGCGAGGAGGTGAACTAGGGGTCTTGGGTGGGAAATGGGGGAGGGGAGTTAGGGGCCTCGCTGTCAAGTTGTCTCCCAACCGAGAACTGTCCGACTTTGCCCGTGGACGGATCTCAGCAAATCACTGGAATATCGGGGATAAAGGGGGCAGTGTCGAGGCAAGGGGGTGTGGAGGGCCTCCAACGCGATGCTCGTCAAGGCTTGTTTAGGTTCTCAAGATTTCTAACGTTACTATAGCTGGAAAAGTAATTAGCTGTCTGGCTAACTACCCAGTTTCGATTATTACAGAGAGGTACCCTGTTTCGATCTTCGTATGCGTATCACTGGTTCCTGGCCTGACAACGAACGAACGGGGCTAACCGCACTGTCGCGACATCCAAACAAGCTAACTAGCTAGCTACGTTTAGCCAACTGGCTGTGGTGTCCGCCCAAAGACAAGCCACAAATTGTCAGCAAAATATACACGGAGTCTCATCCATATGTCCAATTTTGCAATGAGCAGTCCCTGCTGCCCCGCAAATATTCGTCTTCTTTTTCTTCCCAACCGAACGAAAGTTAGGTTCCAGCGATATTATGGCTCGCTAGTCGAACTGCTTTGTGATGTGTCAGAGCTGTGATGCTGGCAAACTGAGAAATGACCATTCCCGTCAGATTTGGCCGACTAGCCTAGCAGCGCAGTATTCGATTGAAACTCGCATCATTTTTGGCGCAGCAGATTGCTAGCTAGCTATCTTACTTAGCTAATATATCAAATTGCAATTAAAGCAAAGTCGCTGGTTAATTAAAATAAATAATGCGTCTAGTTGGTCATGGTCCAAAAAGATGGATTAATCACTCGTAGGCGACTCTAGCAGCCCCATTTATTAGCAGATCGTTGCGTCTCCGTTTCTGTAGAAAACCGTGGGCATGGCACACTCTAGTTTGATGCCAAAAGGGTACTTGGCAACCAAAGTGAGTGACAGCGGGGTTGTACGGGACATGAGCCGAAAAAGCCAATTGGATAAAAGGGGGCGGTCCTTTCTGTATTTCTTTCTGGAGGTGGATTTGGAGAGCCTGTCTGTTTCTCTCAACGCAAATTTTAAAGGAACTATGAAGGGGTCGACCAAGACAGCAAAGAATATAAAAACTAAATGTAAATATGTACACGTTTTAAAAACAGAATTATAAATTACATTTTTCTAAAGTATTGCCTTAAGAGTTCATGGCCTATAGTTTTACTGTTACATATTACACAGCTAGGAAGGGCTCGTACCTGAGCACTTCAATAACAGCCACACATTTTACATCTGGTACACAAGTTTGATTGTCAAACGTGAAAATCTGACATTTCCAATGATATTATGGTGCCGCGTTGAATGAGATATGGCACGTGAACGCTGTATCGACCTGCGTGTTTGACGTATGGGTCGCAATTATTTATAATCGATCAAATGTTGAACATTGATAACGTGCTGCTGGTCACCACTTCGGGTTGTTTTATATAAACCGAATCATAAATATACATTTTAAGGGATGTGCAACATTTTCGTAGAAGCGTCATGACATCGTGTGGCCAAATTGCAGGATTGCATAATAAGGCGCGTTCTTGTGCTCAGCGGTTACTGATCCGACTTCCGACAGTCAGGGTTGTACAACACAGGCACGTGCACAAATAGACCTCAAGGGGTCTTGTCTTGAGGCCCTGCTAGTTTTCCGTCAGACTCAAAAAGTGCCCTATTGGCCGGTGTTACATTTTTTCCAAAATAAACTTATATATACTTATATATATGTATGTCAATTCCACAAAAAAACCCTCTGTACCTAAACTCTCTTCTCACCATTGCCTCACCCACCCATAACCTGCTCTCTAGTCACCCCAAAAGCCCTCCTTTGGCCAAAACCCCTTCCTGTTCACTGCAGCTAACAATCTGGAACAAGCTACAGAAGACTGAGACCAATGGGCACAGTCCCCCTCACCTCCTTTAAATCACAAGTATCAGAGCTTATGTCTGATCATTGCACATGCTGACCCTTCCCTCTCACATGTAGCCTACACTGTAGTGAGGTCAGCATGTGCAAGTGTAGGCCCGACACTACCTCTCCCCATCTGATTTAGTGCCTTAGCTTTTGCCCCATGGCACCTTTGCATGCACTGACTTGCACAGTATTTTATTTACAGTATCTTATTTATCGTCTGTCATTTGCACAATATCCATTTACACAGTTATGCTCAAGTGTATACACTCACCTAAAGGATTATTAGGAACACCCGTTCAATTTCTCATTAATGCAATTATCTACTCAACCAATGACATGGCAGTTGCTTCAATGCATTTAGGGATGTGGTCCTGGTCAAGACAATCCCCTGAACTCCAAACTGAATGTCAGAATGGGAAAGAAAGGTGATTTAAACAATTTTGAGCGTGGCATGGTTGTTGGTGCCAGACTGGCCGGTCTGAGTATTTCACAATCTGCTCAGTTACTGGGATTTTCACGCACAACCATTTCTAGGGTTTACAAAGAATGGTGTGAAAAGGGAAAAACATCCAGGATGCAGCAGTCCTGTGGGCGAAAATGCCTTGGTGATGCTAGAGGTCAGAGGAGAATGGGCCGACTGCTTCAAGCTGATAGAAGAGCAACTTTGACTGAAATAACCAGTCGTTACAACCAAGGTATTCAGCAAAGCATTTGTGTAGCCACAACATGCACAACATTGAGGCAGATAAGCTACAAAAGCAGAATACCCCACCAGGTATCACTCATCTCCACTACAAATAGGAAAAAGAGGCTACAATTTGCAAGAGCTTACCAAAATTGAACAACTGAAGACTGGAAAAATATTGCCTGGTCTGATGAGTCTCGATTTCTGTTAACACATGAGCATTGTTTCTGACCATGTCTATCTATCCCTTTATGGCCACAATGTACCCATCCTCTAATGGCTACTTCCAGCAGGATAATGCACCATGTCAAAAAGCTTGAATCATTTCAAATTGATTTCTTGAACATGACAATGAGTTCACTGTACTAAAATGGCCCCCACAGTCACCAGATCTCAACCCAATAGAGCATCTTTGGGATGTGGTGGATCTGGAGCTTTGTGCCCTGGATGTGCATCTCACAAATCTCCATCAACTGCAAGATGCTATCCTATCAATATGGTCCAACATTTCTAAAGAATGCTTTCAGCACCTTGTTGAATCAATGCCACGTAGAATTAAAGCAGTTCTGAAGGCGCAAGGGGGTCAAACAGTATTAGTATGGTGTTCCTAATAATCCTTTAGGTGAGTGTATTTACTCCATTGTATTTGCCTGCCACTTTACATACCAATTGATCTACCTCTCAAACTCAGATTACTGTTGCACTAATTGTACATATACAGGTCCTTCTCAAGGAATTAGCATATTGTGAT
>JACXGM010013799.1:0-14937 GCA_016801145.1 Umbra pygmaea | reverse complement strand
AACCTCCTGGGGAAAGTTAGAGGTTTGGAAGAGCTGCTCTATACCAGCTTTTACAGAGAACAAAACCAGCATGCACTGTTTCATTGTTTTCGTTATGGATATTTCACTTAAATTAAGACAATACCTCCAACATCTTCTGATGGTAGATTGGTAGATGACTTATATGGCTCAGCTCAAATGGTGAAATAAATCAGATTACTCAAACCTGATCAGACTATGGTCTGAAATCCTATGGCAATGTTTCTGTTTGATATCAGAGAGCGTGTATACAGATAAATGGGTTCCACTGAAAAACACCAATGTTTTTCTAGTTTGCATTTAACAAATGTAACCGAGGTATACTTTTAATGTCTTAGAGGAAACATGTTCCCTCTCTATAGAGTCCAAGGCTGAGACACAGGGAGTGGTGTGTAGGTGGTATTCTAACGGGTGGGTATAGCCCATGATCCTGGAAATAGAGCCACTCAGTATATCAAACATCTGTCTTTAATAAGAGCAGTGAGAGAGAGGGACATAGGGGAGGCGTGTTTCTGAAACCAGGGGCTTTCTGAGAGCATCTCATGTCAGACGTTCTTCTAGTCACACCCTGGAGCCTTCGCAGGAGACGCAAAGAAACACCCGGCAGCTTGGTCTGCTTCAGTCCAACTCTGCTCACTCTCTCGTGGCTGTTATGAAGACTAACACAAACAGGGCTTTGGGCCATTTCAACTGGATCGTATATCATATCCAAACACAAGGTCCCAATGTATCCGGCTCCAAATCCCATGCTTCCATGCCTTTCACCAGTCTGGAATGTGGGCTGGAGCCAGGCTAACGGTACTTACCATGACCCGCACTGACAGTGTGGACACCTTGCCTGCACATACAGCAAGCATCGACGCCACTAGAGCACTTTGTTTGTTTCACAACGACAAATGTCAAGGCTCTTGATACGGAAGGTCATGTTTTCAGATAACGCTCTTCTGTGGGTGTAACAAAAGCTCACCAAGGCTACTCAGCCGACCAGTCGGAGTCTATCTGCTCCAGTAGAGCTTTTTACCTTCGACTGGCGAGCCGCTGTGGCCTGAAAGGAGGAGTGCCAAACGTGTTGCAAGACTCCAGTTGACAGATATAGAAGACCTTTGTATTGAAGAAGTCTGTTTGTTCTTGGACCGCCCTGAAAGAGAATAGGCGAGCCCGGGGTGTAATCAACGATTGTCCTGGCACTGGTTAGTTACCCTCAACAGAAGCTGAACACAATCATGTTTCACTGTAAACATTTATTAGAATAATCAACAATGAAATGGAAAAAAAACACTGCACCGTTCAAAGTTGATACCCATCTCAAAATGGCAAATGAGTCTCATAAATGGTCCAAATAGCCAAATAAAAGACCTAAAGCAAATATAAAACTCAGTGGGTGTGTATGTACAGGCAACACCTAACATCCCAGCTTTTTTCAACTGGAAGCACAGGCATCGCAACCATCCCCGTGAATCAGAAGATAGCTCTCCACAAAAATTCCATTTGACAATACTGATACTATCTCAAAACAGGGCATCCAACGAGCTCTGCAACTTTTCTGCTGCCTGAGTAGTTTCCTCTCTTGATAGCGGAAGAGGCTGCCAGTCATCTCAGCATTCCCAGTCAGAGTCACTCCATTCATAACAGTCTGGGATACACTGCGTTGGCTTGGAGCTGATAGGCCCATACAACCTCCTTTGTCCGGGGGATCCGGAGGCCCAGTTGGGGCTTAGGGGGTTCCATGCCATGTGGCTCAGGGGGAGTCAGTCCATCTCTTACAGTTATGGCCTCACACTCCACTATTCAACCAGTAGCTCACCCTGAGAACTGGACTTCCTCCAATCTGGGAGAGTTGACAGAGCCAAGACCAGAACACAGGGTCATTGAAAGGCTGGGTTGGGGATTGGCTGAAGCTGGGTTTTGGTCAAAATGTCAGACAAAAGCAGTTATGGACTGGAGTCCTCCTGAGGCTGTCTACCAAGACCTGCGCCTTGCAAGCCGTCTGTCTCCTCAGCCTGTCAGGTCAAACTTTCCTGTGTCCCGTGTAATCTGGTCTTGAATAGCGTCTTAAGGCTAACTAGCATCCAATGGTCACATTCAAATGCAATTTGAAGCTCAAAGTAATGGTGAATGTAGACTTTAAACACTTGCATCGCAATTGACAACAGTGCTGTTATCACAGAATCAGTTAAAGAATAGAGATATTATGTATAAAATCAGAGGCTACATTATAATAAGGCCTTGCCGTTATCACACTTAAAGAAAACGAAGGTAATCTGGGATAAGTTGATACCTATTTAATTCTCATATAAAGGTCTGCTCTAGAATTACACATCCCCAAAGGGTACCTACCTACAAGACCTGCACTAACACCTGGCACAAACATTCCCCGGGTAAACCAGCATGTGGTTTCATTTCTGGTATTCCTACCATGCCTGACATGTATATACGCCAAACTGAACTCAATAGGCCTGTCGCTGTGACTACAGTACATCAACACTCATCGAGTGACCTCACGTATGATATTTGAAATCCATACAGTCTACACATCTTTAAAAGCATATGTCTGTCATTTTCCCTTAGTGCCAGTAAAGCTGTCTGAGCTTAATACTGGATGGAGAGATGACATAGAAGTCAATGTACAACAGGGTTTTTGTTGTTACCACGTGATAATCTTTGTGTTTGCTAAACCTCCATTGTCGCTGTATTGTACAGAGTATTTATAGACAAGCTAATGGCTATGTTTAAAAGAGGTTACAGGGATGAGAAGGGCAGGAGTAGTATAACTAATCAATCATTCCAAGGCCAGTGAAAAGACAGAAACGCTTCCTATCTGGTCAGACACTTTTGCGGCTCCGCTTTTAGCTTCTCTTACATTTAGCAGGGCTTCATGAGAGAAAGATTTACACTACACAGAACTCATGTTACACCATCCTCTATGGGAATCATAGGTACAATAAGGTCAATGCACACTCCCATAACCCAGACAGACCCATACAAGTGTTCTGCTGTAAAGTAAAATGGCAGCAAAACACACATCAAACATGAATGTGTTGTGAATAAAATGTATTCAACCAAAGGTTCTATTTGACAGCCTAAAATGTCCTCTGCAACAGCTGAATGTATACAGCGCAATCACAGGGAAGCTTTTCCACCGTGTCACTGTGTGCAGAGCTCTGGCAATGCAGCACTGACTGACAGTTAATAAATATACCAACTTCCTTCCTCCTTTCACCCTCCAATTCAAAAGAGCCATTTATTCATTCATCATGTCCCTGACATTGCATGGGGTGGTGGAGGCTGTCTGTCACCACTGTTGTCATTGTGATTACCGTATTGTGTGTTTCTACAAGCTAGCGCCGCTCAACTCTTTCAGTTAGGCATTACTGCTGATCCATAGCCACCTCCATGTTGACTGGCCCGAGTCTGAAGGCCAAAGCCTTTTAAGAGATCTTTGCTGTTGTAAAAATGTCTTTATAAAATACATTTGATTGATTGATTGATTGATTGATTGATTCTCTGAATATATACTGCTCCAAAAAATTAAGGGAACACTCAAATCCTAACTCGGGTCTCAATGAGTGAAACTTATTAAAGAACAAAATCTTGACTGTTGAGAACAAAATGACGTAACAACGGTCAATGAAAACCAAAATCCCCAACTGATTGAGGGCTGGATTCAAACTCACACCGAAAATTGAAACCGTAAACAATTTAAATCAATGCTGCTCAAGCTTGCGTGAATTTCATCATGGAAACTTATAATGTGACTCAGTAGTGTGTATGGCCCCACGTGCCTGTATGCACTCACAACAACGTCTGGGCATGCTCCTGATGAGACGGTGGATGGTGTCCTGGGGGATTTATAATAATAATAATAATAATAATATTACGTTTTATTTATATAGCGCCTTTCCAGAGCTCAAGGACGCTGGAAAGAATTTCCTCTCGGATCTGGATCAGGGCATCAGTGAGCACCTGGACAGTCTGTGGCGCTACATGGCGGCATCGTATGCACCGATACATAATGTCACAGAGGTTCTCAATTTGATTCAGGTCTGGGGAACATGAAGGCCAGTCAATGGCATCAATGTCTTCATGAGGCCGAGCATTGTCATGCACCAGGAGGAACCCAGGGCCCACTGCACCAGTGTAAGTTCTGACGATGGGTCTGAGGATTTCATCCTGGTACCTAACAGCAGTCAAGCTACTGTTGGCTAGCCCGCCTGTGCGAACCTCAAAGGATATGCCTCTCCAGACCATCACTGACCGACCGCCAAACTGGTTATGCTAGATAATGTTGCAGGCAGCATAGCGTTCACCACGGCGTCTCCAGACTCCTTCACCTTTGTCACATGCTCAGTGTGAACCTACTTTTCGTCTGTGAAGAGATTGGGACGTCAATGTTCAACCTGCCAATTCAGGCGTTCTCTGGTGAATGCCAATCAGGCTGGGCTGTGAGCGCAGGTGCCACTAGAGGACATAGGTCCCTCATGGAGTCTGTCTCTGACAGTTTGATCAGAAACATGCACACCAGTAGCCTGTTGGAGGTCATTTAGTCGGGCTCTGGCAGTGCTCCTCCTGTTCCTCCTTGCAAACAGGAGAATATACCAGTTCTGCTGCTGGGTTGATGCCCTTCAACGGCCCTGTGCATGTCTCCTCGTGTAACGGCCTGTCTCCTGATAACTCCTCCATGCTCTTGAGACTGTACTGGATAACACAGCATACCTACCTTTGACATCACGTATGGATGTGCCATCCTGGAGGAGCTGGACTACCTGTGCAACCTGAATGGGCTGCAGGTACAGCCTCATGCTACCAGTAGTAACAAGGACACTAGAAAAATGCTAAACTGAAGAATCAGTCAGGAAGGATAAGGAAAGTGCAACTGTCTGTGGACACCACCTGCAAAACCATTCCCTGTTTTGGGGGTTGTCTTGCCGTTGTTTCCAGTGCACCTGTTGTCACTTTGATTTGGACCAAAACAGGTGACATCCCTTGTGCTTCCTAATTGGACAGATTGATATTTTTGCAGCTTCATGGACTTGGTGTTACACTCTAATGATTGCATGTTCAGTGTATTTTCTGGCCGCAGTTCTACTAGTAAACACTTTTTAGAGGAATGTGACAGATAAGTTACAGAGAATGCAAATGCAACTGATATTCACTCAACAGCAATCATATTGGGCTCAACCATACTGGGTGGTGTCCATCCAGTGTTTCTTGGTGGAGTTCAGGGTTTCTGTGAGTCACATTAAATCAGGAACATGTTGACATCACTTTGTCATGGGTTCCATAAGTTCATAAGGCCTCCACGCTAATGAAGCCACAGCCAGACGTGACGGACAGGAGCACAGATCGTCATTCACCAACATTTAATTTCATAGATGTATTGCTAGCATAGTGAACACAGCCGGTCCTGACCTTCCTGGGGCCCTAGGCAAAATTCTGCTAGGGGGCCCTCCTACCTGACCTGAGAGCCATGTACACCATTTGCCATTGCCACACCCAAGTGCTCTAACTACAATCCTCCCTCCTTTAAAACAGTTTTATACTTTTATTTTACATATTTTTTTGGAGGCCTTTTGCTATTTTGGGGCCCTAGGCAACTGTCTACTTTGTCTGTATGTCGGTCCGGCCCTGATAATGAAGTCTCAATATTAGTCCTCTGATTTGCTCACTGGTGACTGGTGGGTCTTGTAACGGTCTACTGTACATTGTTTTTGTGAAACTGTGCACGTCACGCTCTGCCTGGCACATCTGTCCCCTCAGCTCAGTAAAGCTTCCCTTACCTGCCCCCCTCACATGATCCCATTCAACAAACACCTTTTCACCCTTCAGAGTCAAATGATACTAGAGGCTATATGAGGCTGCCTGTAACAGCACTGAGTCTTCTACCTCAGTGAAGCGTTTGTTCAGGCACACAGACACACTCTCCAGTAAGCAGGCAGGGCTGTGGGACGCAGGCAACACGGGACAGAGGGGCTAAGATGCTCGTCCCCTGTTCAGAGCATGCTCAGTGGAGCGTGTTCCATCAAAGCCCTCTTTCATCCTGTAATGTGCTGCGTGCAAAACACGGCAGCATGACTACCCCTGTTTAGTGAACAGCTTCAGAACAGCCAGTCTGACACGGGCTCTACTGCCCTGCCAAAGAGTTCAAAGACGGCACGTAATGTGACAAGGTGCCCAAGCTTCCTCCTTCAATACCACGCGGCTTAAGAAGCAAAACTGCCAAACAGCCCCTCCCACTCCCCTTCCTTGCCATTGTTGTCTTGGAACAGCCAATCAGTTGCACCCATGCAGTTTGGGAACACTTCAGTGAAAGGCAAAGGATTATGAAAAAGAGGGTGGGTCATGTCTAAAAAAAAACATTTTAATCTCTTTTTCAGCCGGTGATCTCCCTAAAACGTGTCTTTACGGGTTAGCCAGCATCTCTTCCCTCGCTGCGATAAATCATACATCAATATTTCATTAGACGCTGGAGCGCGTCCGTTGCTGGCTCATGATCTCCATGCGCTCCGCTCTCCCTTTCCTCGAGTAAGGCTAGGACGAGGACGCCGGGACCCTCTGCTATCCATGACGGACAACACAAAGAGCCCACATTGCCAGAGGCCCTGAGATTCGCCACAGCTTTGCTCCACCGCCGATGCAAACCCATGTCTTCATGGGTAACAGACTCTTCCTCTTCTAAACAGCCTGGCGTCAGCCTGCATAGCAACGCTGGTAAACAAAGCCCTGAGGTCTGCCTCTGCTCTGCCCATCTTACCTTGAAGCTGCTTAAATCGGCCCTCTAGCTGGTTGTAGTTGAAGGCAGCTTGTTTGCTGGAGTAGCCCCCCAGGTCAGGAGCGGGGCTGGAGGCCGTAGAGGTGCCAGGACCAGAGGAAGGTGACAAGGGTCTGGGGGAGTGTGACCCTGTAGAGAGAGGCCCTGGGGTCAAAGGCCCAGGCATGCTGGTTGCCCTCTGTAACTCCATCAGGACAGGAGGTGAAGTTGTGGGTGTATCGGATTAAAAGGGGTTCGCTGCCCCCCCCCCTTTGTTTTAGAAAGCAATGTCCAGTGGTTTTTAGGTGGGAGGTTAGCTGGGGGGACCCTCCCCAGGGGCTCCAGTGGCGGTGGGGTTAAAATGCTGGCTCAGCAGCACGGCGGCATCCTGCTCCTCTCAGCCTGCAATCATCCTCCCATCCCTATCACAAACTGCTGACACCCGAAGCACTCGACGGCAAGGAGAAAGAGAAAGCTCCGGTGGAGTAAAAAGAGAGCGGGAAAGAGAGCTACTGGGTGAGAGGGAGTGAGAGAAATCACGCTGGACTCTGGACTCCTGCAATGAGCGGAGGGCTTCTCAAACACTGCACACCTTTCACAACGCTCAGGGAGAGGGAGGAGCCGGAGCCTACAAATCCTTCAGCAGCCACTCACAGCCCTTGTGTTTAGTGGTGATGTCACGGCCTCATTATCATAAGAGGGAGTGAGACAGGAGCAGAGGGGACTGTACCAAATGGAAAGGGGGAGTCTTGGCTGCAACAGACACCATTTCCAAGCACATTTGTTACATCAACGGACAAAAAAATCCCCTAATATTTCATTGAAGCATACAAGGCTCAAGCGCAAAAAAAAAAAACTTCCTGACTGTTTCCTGCCAGCAAGTCCTGTTCAGAGTTCATTGCTTACAAACTCGCACCCACCCACCTCACCTCTTCAGATGAGTGTGTAGGCCTCGCAAAAATGCACCGTCTTTTGAATGGCCAGACAAAGCCAGAAGAATTAGGATCACACGGGTAGGGGTGTAATAATATCCTAGACAGTGAACCGGACCTGAATAGAGACCGTTCTTTCCAGACCTCCCCTCTCCCCTATCCTGTCATTATTTAACCATGTGGTCAACCTGACACACCGATTCAACT
Organism: Umbra pygmaea; assembly: GCA_016801145.1. Lineage (NCBI taxonomy): Eukaryota > Metazoa > Chordata > Actinopteri > Esociformes > Umbridae > Umbra > Umbra pygmaea. The sequence goes on along the minus strand of JACXGM010013799.1, from coordinate 7,032 downwards.
GAGGGGATGCTGTTTAACCTAGGAGAACATTTATGTTTATTGATCAGACACAAACGGAATGCCTCTCCATTTCATTGGCACTTCCTCACACAAAAAAAGAGCACTTAAACATCTACAATAGATTGATTATTAAAAAACACCACATTCCTACCGATCTGAAAGCCCTTTGTGGAAAGGCTGCTTAAAACAAAAAGAAAAACAACTCAACTAAAATTCCAGGAATTGTACGGTATGGAGTTTCTTCACCAGCTTTAAAAGGAAGGCTTGGCTTCGGGGGGACGAAAGGTTTCTCATGTGAATATCCCCTGGCTCATTCCTTTTGGCCATGTATTGATACTGTAAGACATATAAACAGGGATGTCTGTTTAAAGCTGGCTAAAGGTCTAATGTGATTACACACACCAGAAACAATTCAAGTGATTGGGCAAGTCAGCCTGACAACTTTATGACGGACAAGGCTCTTCCAGATGAAGTTTCACACACACACACTTTACTAAGTGTTTATTCTGGTCAGGAAAAGGGATTAGATCTCTACAACAACTACTACGCTTTACAAACCACATAAGTTCATAAAACCACACCCCTAGTGACAGATGTGTTCATGCATCACTTCTCTGTATAAATCACGCCTTCACAGGCATGAGCTCTAACATAGGCCTACCTGTTGTTTCACAGAAAAAGAGGAAACAAACAAGACAAGGAGATCAAATGTATACCTATCAATAGTGACGTGCAACAAATAAAGGGATAATTACAAGCTTTACTAATTTCCGGTGTTGTTTAAGCACAAAAATCACAAGGCATTCTCGTGAATCACCTTTAGGGGTTTTCACTGAAACACACCAGCCATTCAGTAAACACTGCTCTGCTCTACACCGTTTAACCCCCCTTTGCACACCATAACCCATGGCCTGGGTAGGGGGTTCACATTTTTCAGACAACCCACTCTCAAAAGGACAAACCATTACCCATTTATTTTGTGTCCTTTTGGTAGAGTCCTCAAAATGTGCAAGTTCGCTATTAACCTTATAATTAGTAGTGGTAGTAGTAGCAGCAGTCTAGTACTAGTACACTACATGTTCATTATTATCAGTAATAAAAGAACAAAACTTTTCAATATGTGCTACCGCTTTTTGGTATGTTGTTCCCAGTGACAGACCAACCTACACATCAGGGTCATTTTATTATATTTCCTCACTTTGTATTTATCTTTGTCCAAGTGGAAAATGTATTTTATAGAAAGTAGCAGTGTTTAGACAGACTTGCGTACATGGTTTATTCAGTTCCTCGGAAGGAGATGAGCGATGTCGGTACGCTACTGGTGTCAGGGGGAACAAACTATGAAGACTTGGTCTAATTCAGCCGGTCTGTATTACTGAGTTGATTCCAGCTCATTATGTCAGTTGAACATTTTAGAGCTCATAGAGTGGCTTCAAATGTTATTTATAGCTTTCTGAAGCTATCCATCTGTCACATTGGTTCGACTTTGTACAATGGCAGTGAACTGTTATCCACAAGGACCAACATGCAAATGATGACATACAAGCTCCGATTAAAACAAACTCAAGGAAGTTGTTCGATAAGAGCCTTCCATTCGTTTTTCCGAAAATACACTAAAGTTGGTACACCAGTGCGCAAGCCACAGACTAGACAGAGTATAGGCTGCACGGGGACAATAAATGTCTCAGCTATGACAGGTTGAGACACGACGAGTCCAGTGAACTGCCAACACACCTGGCCTTGCTGGCACCATCTTCAGCAGGCCCCTCAGGGTGTGTTAAGGACACAATTTGTTAAGCCACTGTGAAGAATTTCACAAGAACGCTCCACTTCATCCCCGTCAAATGAGAAACACAGGCTCGTGGGTTCAGCTACTAGCACTTCCAAATAGTTTGATGGACACCTTTACAGAAACAATCAGTGTGCGAGTCAGAGTGCACACCACACAGACTGTCATATGCCTCATAAACAGGGCAAAGGACACACACAGCCCTGTTCTTGTTACGAGATTAAACTATACGCCTACTCAGAATTCTATCTTACCCCTAACCTTAACCACTAAATCTAAACATCAGCCAGAAAACAAACAAACACACACTTCCCCCAAGGCCGGGGATTAGGTTCAGTAGCATCCTGGTTTAATGTGTTAAATTGTTGGAATGCAGAGAATGTTGGCAGGGGGGCTGGATCCTCTGTGGCATAAAGACTTATTATGACCAGAGAAGACGAAGCTGGCTGCCATGGCTGCTTTTAATTATTCAAACAACCGGGCTGGGCCGGCCTTGCAGAATGCGGCCGTGGACCTTAAGAGCTTGTCTTGTCTCGGCTTCCTGCGAGCTCAGCGCTGTTTATTCCTGGACCCTCTGGGCTTCGGGGTCAAACAGAGCCCTTTTTAGCAGGATGATAGCCAGAATACTGCCAAGGTTCACAAGCGGGTCAATAGACACAAATGGGAAGTTTAATTACAAACACGTTTTACTGGAATCCGGGCTCTTACAGAAAAGACAGTCTGCAAGCTGGAAAGATTTGTCATATTTTTCAGTACTGAAGACATTAATGTATTCACGCACAAACATGTGCTGTACAGTAGCAAACGCAATTACAGGGGACTGTGTGTCTGTAAGGAGACACATTGGTTTCCAAGGGGACCAGTAGAGGTTAGCCCAAGTGGTTTTACATTTCCCTACCTATCATATGAACACCACCACATGACCAAATGCACTGATCAGGAGGAAACACACACCCGGCCATCGGCAGGGTTCAGGAGAACACACACACCCGGCCATCGGCAGTGTTCAGGAGAACACACACACCCGGCCATCCGCAGTGTTCAGGAGAACACACACACACCCGGCCATCCGCAGTGTTCAGGAGAACACACACACCCGGCCATCCGCAGTGTTCAGGAGAACACACATCTACACACTATTTTAGAAATGCCAGTAAAGATAGCAGATATGAATCAAATCCAAAATGAGAGCTGACTTTCCTGTAGAAAGTTGATGGTAGTTATCTTTGACAATAAATAACATTAAAAAATAAAAAGTACAGCATCTCACATAACTTTTCAAAGACAACGTGTTATGGGGTGGCAAAGTGGCCTAGTGGTTAGGGCATCTGACTGGTGTCCCCAAACACAAAGACAAAGGCTTTGTTGTTCTGTGCTTGAGCAGGGCAGTTATCCCTCATTACTCCCAGGTGATTGTTACTGTGCTACACCCTGCTACTGTGTTGGGTGAATTGTCAAACCAAATAATACGTTTTTGTTTCTTGTTATTCGGTTTGAAGATAAACGCGTTGGACAAAAATGCAGATCCTTACTCATTAAGAAGAAAGACACTTTTGTCAAGGTGCATATTGGGTTTAGCAGAGTCTAAATCTGATGAAAAAGACTCTCCAGTATTAAACCCCAGTAGGCTAGATGAAGTAAATGTAGAAAATATCAAAGCCAAAACGTGTGTAGTTACAGATGTGAAGGATTTAATGTGAATATTTTATTACTAATCCCATATATGTTTTCCAAACAGATTATTTTAAAACAAATGTACAAATGTAAAATGAAATGCTGATTAAACAAATATTGTGAAACAGTTCAGTTTCATGCCTCTCAAATATGAAACTACCTACTGTTGGACGTTGAAACTAAGAGTAGTAGTAGGACATCCAATACGACACTGATTAGCACATTTGTCAATTATCAGAAAATCATTTGTCTCACAGACTTGTCTTCACAACATGTGCCTTTTGCAATTTGCCTGTTAATAAGACATATTACGGTAATCATGAATTTGATGTATTGAAGCAATACAGAAGATACTTTTCTTTTATCTATTTGAATCGGGAGAATTTGCTGGTAAAATTTGGGCATCCACCAGCCACAGTGGATTTCCCAACCTGGTTACGTGTTTAAACTGCTTAAAAAAAAATCTGATTCAAGATTAGCAAGTGACACATATACTGCGGTCTCTGTCACCATGGTAACTTTCAAGAGGTAGCTAAAACTTTTGTCACATCTTATGTCTCAGTCATAGAAGTAAAAAAATATACAGCAGTATAAAATGTTATTTTTAACTGGGAATACATCAATTATTTGAGAAAATGTTGTCAAACATATTGTCTGAATTATCAGAGTGACTATAAAATGACTTGCCTGTGTGTGATCAAAATGTTAGTTTGAGGCTCTGTTGTAAATGTAATGGCACTTCACATTTAATTGAATTGCTGCTTTTAAGAGCATTTGAGTTGGCTATATTTTCTAGATCAGGCCTTAATGCCCTGGCCGATGACCTTGATGCCATTGCAAAAATCCCTCCCTGAAAAATTTTTATGTACTTTTTTTACCTTACAAATATTACATTCCCTGGTTTCAACATGACTCATTGGAGATGCATTGCTTGTTTCTCAGAAATACAGACATACATTTTAATAAAAAAACAACAATGCTTAGTACAATGCTTAGTACAAGTAAAACAGAGACTTACTGTACTTGTCTGAAGGACAAGTGGCCAATAAAGTTAATGCCAAGCCCTGTAAATGATACACCAAAGTTGACTTAGTATAATGCGATCTTCACTTTTTCTGCATGTGAAATGTTTTTCAGTACGGAAAAAGTATATTTTAATATATTAGACATTAGATCTGAATACATACACTTTATAAAGTTTTTAAAAAACTTTTATTTAACTTGGTAAAACAAATGAATAACATAATTGCTACAATGAATAAACTGCTCCAGCAGCATAGAGCCCTGTATTGCCCTGCTGGTTTGCTTCTAAAGCTAAGCAGGGTTGGGCCTGGTTAGTCCCTGGATGGGAGACCAGTACTGCTGGAAGTGGTGTTGGAGGGCCAGTAGGGGGCACTCTTCCCTCTGGTCTAAAGATCAATCCCAATGCCCCAGGGTGGTGACGGGGACATCTGCCCTGCTTAGAGTGCCGTCTTTCGGATGAGACGTTAAATGGGTGTCCTGACTCTCTGTGGTCATTAAATATCCCATGGCACTTATCGTAAGAGTAGGGGTGTTAACCCCGGTGTCATGGCCAAATTCCCAACCAGGCCTCACCTCAATCATGGCCACCTAATAATCCCCCTCCTTCTTAATTAGCATATATAACTACTCATCTCTCCACCTGATAGCTGATGTGTGGTGAGCGTTCTGGCGCAAAATGGCTGCCGTGCATCACCCAGGTGGGTGCTACACATTGGTGGTGGATGAGGTGGGCTTTCCCCCTCACTGTGTAAAGCGCTTTGGGTTCTTGAAAAGCGCTATATAAGCTGAACAAATTATTATTAATTATTATTAATAATGAAGTGCATATTAAAAACTGCTAACATCGACAGAAACAGAACGTCCTGGATGGCTAACTGATGACGAAGGCCTCAGAAAAAAGGGGCCGGCATGAGTGATGTAATCACAGTCTCCTCCATCAAGTTACACCGAAGGAGCAGAATGCCCTCACCACGGCAACGCTAAACTAACATCTGGCCAACAAATGCTAAAGTGCGCGAGGGAGTGAGACAGAGGGATCCCGAGGTAGAGACGGTTGGCGGAGAGATACATTTGTACTGCACTAAGCATCAGGACACCACACATGACATGTATTGTGCTGAAATAACAATAAAACCAGCTTAAATCTAGAGCGTCAGACCTACAGTAACAATGCAAATTAAGAATTTCAATATCTTATAGTCTACCAAACACAATTTGACAAATAGCAGCCCAATATCAAGACATATATTACCGTGAATAAATGTCTTCACAACAATGTCAACAGACGAAGAGACTGAGAAGTCAGGTTTTGGTACTGTGGTACCCACAGATTCCTGCATATTTAGTAGGAGATTAATTATTTAGTTAAGAAGAATACTAGCATATTAGCCTAGAAATCAGTGAGCCGTGGAGACCCAAAACAAGCTTACAACCAAATCCCCCAAAAGCACCACCACTATACTTAATAGATAAGAACACCTCAGGAGTCATACAGGTCATAGAGAACCTCCTCAGCAGGGATACAGAGCATGGAGGAAAAGTGGGCAAAGTATCTTCATAGTTTGTCAGCCCAAATACTACCTAGCATTTACAGAAAATAAAGCATTACAGGGTCATAAAGGATCAACAATATTTTCACAAGAATAGAGGGCCTTCTTATTTGGTAGCTGGCATTGTAGATATTTCTCCTTGAAAGGAGGCCGTGGGAGGAAGTACTGTATATCAATGTTTAACTTCCTTTTTTCCTTTTTGAATTCTTTTAGATCACAGATTCTCCTTTTCAACAATGCATTCTCCCTCATCTATTATGTTAATTCAATAACTCTGTCTACCAAGTTACATCTCAGAGAAGCAACATGTGTGGGTCAATGGAATTAAAGGTAATTAAAGGTTATTTCCCGAAAAATGATCAACACTTGTTGCAAAACGGCTTCATCTGACTGGTTCAAAAGTAACCAGCAGATAGCCCAAATGAGGCCTCATCCCATTTCCAAGTATACATTCCAAACAGGCATGCAGTATGTGAAGAAGCTTGCGTTGTGCAAGTAGAGACTGATGCTGTCCTCTAGTGTTTCATTATGGCCAGAGAGCAGGGCTGAACTGAGCCATGCTAACCTGTTCTGGTTATAAATCCCCCGTAGTGGCTCTGACTGTGATGGAAAAAACATGGTGAAATAGGTAAGACAGTGCGCAGAGCCAGTAGTGTAATAGGTCTTACCGGCCAAGGCTTTGATACGAGAGCGCTCAAACAGCCGCGCAGAACTGTTCTCATTGTCCCACTCGTCAGCGTCCCAGCGGTTGTTGACGGTGTCGCTGCTGTACTGCTGCTGCTGCTGATGCGGCGGCTGTTGATGCTGGATGTCCATGTGTTCGTAATCGGCAGCAAGAGTTGTCATCCTGACCCTTCAACTGTCACACTGCCACACATCTGCTGCCTCTCCCGAAGCCCTGTAGGCACAGAGGAGATTACACGCTTAGGGAAATTAAGAGGTGTACGACGGTTTATCATCTTCACCGGCAGTCAAGAGCATGTTAAGTCAAGCGTA
>JACXGM010013798.1:11123-22780 GCA_016801145.1 Umbra pygmaea | reverse complement strand
AGCCGCGGTCGGTGGATCTTAATTGGGGAGGACGGGCTCGTATTACGCTCGGAACCGGAGTGAATGGAATGGTGCGCAACAAACAAAACCAATTGTTTTTTTGATTTGCACACATTCCATTCACTCCGGTTCTGAGCGTAATACGAGCCCGTCCTCCCCAATTAAGATCCACCGACCGCGGCTGTTAAATGTAATTCTCTGATACATTTTCTATATTTATTGTGAATAAATATCTCCATGATGCAATAAAGCAGTGGCCATGTTTACATAACCTACATTATATATAACTTGTAGGCAAGCTATTTGTAAATTCTTCCCAAAAGTGCACTTCTTAATATTGAACAACAATGAGTTTGAAAACACAATTATTATTTAATGGCTATTCTATTCATTACATATACTGAATATCAACTCTGCTGTTGAATTGTAGGGTAATGCACAAATCTTTTGACTTGTTAATAAAAGCCTCAGGTTTTAATCCAAAGATAATTCACAGTTTCATGTCAATATTTGAAATGTAATGGACAAACACCTATATTATAATCCATGCAGCACAAAATCTTGATGGTTATCTTTACATATTAATTCAGAATAGTTACGTTAATGCTTGGGTTTGGGAAATGATTTAAACAATTAAAAACAAACTATTTACCATTACATGTGCTGGTGATCTTGATGCAATCAGCTGACTGGAATGAACTCTGAGCTCTAACTACAACAATCACAAATTGTATGTCAGTGCTAGGCAGTGTTACATTTGTGGTGAGCACCAAATTATAAAAATGTAATATTACTGTCAAAATGTTATGATCTCCCTACTGAATAAATATTGTGCTTTCATAACATAATTCAGTTGTTCTACATATGTTTTCCTACCATGGCCAGATGGTAAGAAATCTATAAGCTGTATATCAGTTTAATATTACCCATTTCTTCTTAAATTTATAGATTTTTCAATTACATTATTGCGAGCAGAATTTTTTTGTATAGCCTGCAGAAATATTTTGGGAGCGATATTAATTACCGATATCTGGAGGCAATTATACATATTGATTCGAAAAAAAGCATGAAAGAAACAATTGCATACCCTTTTAATTTCCATGAAATCTGTTTTATCACCAATGACTTTTAAAAGATAAAAGGCCACATTTATAGCAACCTACTGGGATAGGCCTAGTATATCATAATGCCAGCATTTTTGTCAAGACTTTGTATGATGGTGTGTGTGTACATTCTACCACATTTTGGAGTGAAAGCTGAAGCTGGTTTCCTAGATCTGATATATACAGTATATATAATCTACATGAAATACAATTATCTGTTGTTTTCTTTAGTTGAGCAATACTGGGCAAAAAGATTCAAATGTGTATCTAAAAACCTGACTTAATGCTTTTATTTCTCATTGTAATAACCATTCAGTTATGTTAGTTGCTACATATTTACCTTAGCTTAGGTGGTTAGCATGTGTCTACACAATTTACAGTGGCTGTGAAACTCTTTTAAGGCATATTGTATCCTTACATTGTAATAACAACTGTTTTAGGCCTATAAGCAGAGATCTCACATTTTCTGTTCATTGTTAATGTGATATATGTTATCCAGACATTCACGTCTTATATAGAAGATAATAGACATCTATTTGCAGCATGTCAAGTTAGCCTACCAGTATATGAGTTCCTCAAGGGAACACTGTGCTTTTCATTCATTTCTATCTTGATTTCTAATATGATCCTTTATCCAACAATACAAGATGTGCACAATACAATACTCCTGTGCTCTTAGTCTTAAGACATCTGTCTAGCTTTTTACACAGCCTCTTAAGCAATGATAACAAAGTTTGACAGTCTTTGGATAGAAATGTACTCAGGTTGTGCTAATCCTGTTCAGTCCCACTGGGCACAGGCGTTCTATCCGTATGTGTGGGGGGAGCTGTGGTGACAGTGTGATCACATTCAACCAGAGATTCTCCCCCCTCACCCAACTGTCTCATCCGCAGGTGTATTGACCCGTACGTCTTCTTGGGATGGACAAAAGTCCTCCGGCGGTACAGCTCACCTTTGCATATGGACACCATTAACAAAATAGACAAGAGCATTCCCCCCAGTGTCAAAAGTCCCAAGCCTGCTATGATACACTTATCAAGGTGAGAACCCAGTTGTGCGTAATACATCTCCAGTTTCTCCATCTGACGGGCTGACACCAGGTCAGGGTTTACCTTGGCTTCTCGGGGGATGGTGTAGGCAATGACCACCAGTAAAATTCCACTCACCAAAAACACCAGGGCAAATATGAATCCATAGTCGACAGAATGGTCGTTGAAGTCAGTCTCGTAGCCCTCCTCAGAGTGGGGTGTAAGCTCTTCTCGCTGAGAGGGCGGAGGTTGTGTCTGATACGTTCTGTTATTAGATGTGGACTGATGAACACTTGATCTGGATGCTTCGTGGTCACTGAACTTTGTCTCGTGCTCCTCCTCCTGATATGATGCGTTATCAATTCCAGCGGCAGACGCTTTTGGAAGCTGGGCAGCTTGTTGTAGTGTGGTAGGGGCCTCGCAGACAGTGTGTTTGTCCCCATCCCCCAATTCACGGAGCTCCACAGCATTCATAGACTCCATCAAAATTCAGGCAATCTGCTCATATTGTTAAATTGTGCCACTCTTCATTAAGCAAAAAACCTGCAGGAATTTTATAAATGGTTAAATATTTTACATGCAAAGACAACCTCTGAAATATAATTATGCAAGAATATTTAGTGAAATCGAAAGGCAAATAAAATTTAATTTTCTATATTCAAGTTTAATATATGCCATAACAGTTGATAAAACATATAGCCATTACAATTTCATGTTTGTGGATAGTGAACCTTGGTTAATAACGAGGGAATGCAATTGCTTAGGACACACACTATCATATTGGAGAATGACATGGAAAATAATAATCCAACCTACCCTTTTTAAATCTCTTATCGATATGTACTTATTGAAGACATTAAACATTTAACACATCATTCTTGATCCAAGGATTGTAGGCTATTTAAATGGAAAAGGATGAGTCTCTCCCTCCGTTTAGCCTCGAAGGAACGCTATAATGCAATAGATAGTATGACACAGCTACTCCGATTATCATTAAGCGGGGTGGAGAGTAAAAGCTTGAAAGAACGTTTATAACAAGGAACATAACAAATAAATGTTCTAATTGTATCAAGATATACCAGTTCTTCATCGGTTTAGCGGTTACAATAATGTTCAAAATAAATGTAGCCTACCTCGACCAGCGGGACTGCCACGTTTGAAAAGGATAATGTGAAATCCCATGAATATGTTTAGGCAGCAAGAGGGTTTTAATCGTTTTGAAAAATAGCGCAGTCATCCATGGCATGACCTTGATGCCATCACAAAAGCCTATAGCCTGTTAAATTAATGTTAAGGTACATCGCCTTATCAAAGAGAAAATAAAGAGACCACATTTTTACGAATTGCATACTGCACAATGCAGCACATCCTGTAATAAAAAACTATGCCATTTGAACAATATAATTAAGAAACGTAAAGGAAGAAAGGAATACCTACCCCAGGTGTTGACGTTTCAGTGATGAGATTTTGTAAGATACTGGTGGTTGTTGTCATAGACAGTATAAATGGTTGTAAGCAGCTCAGGAGCAACTGGCCATGCGCAAACGCATATAGTTTAATTGGCGGTGGAACGCGACTGAGCGCTCTGCTTTAGCTGGATCTACCATTCTTTATTGTTATAATCATAACCACACTTTGTCGTATGCCTAATAGAAATAAAACATTAATACAGAAAAACAATATGCAGAAACCAGTGCTCGTTTTTTATCTCTAGGAAATTAAACCCAAGACCATGGGCTGGCAACATGCGGCCCACGGGCAAAAACCGGCCAGCAAAATGTCTGTGTTGGCACCTCAAAGAAAATAGGCTCATAATAATACTAGTATTCTGCTAGAAACGCTTCAGATGACGTCATATGTTCGATATAATGAAAAAACTTTAAAATAAAGGCACGAAGGTCAATGCATATTAAAGTGTGCCTTAATTAGGTTAGTCAACTTTAAACAAAGGTCAGTTTTATGATGTTTTAAGCATGTAAAAGGATTGAGTTATGTGGAAAAGTAAACATTTATTTTAATAAAAAGGTTTTAAGAACATTGATTAGGCGTACATTATACATACCATAATTGCATATGCAGATTGCTTTATAAAATCTAAAATATTGCTCGTGCCAAAACATATGCTATGGATAAATGTTCACCAGGCAGTATAGCCAGCAACACAAAAACAGGGACCCACTCTCCCATTCAACTCACTGTAGGCCATAATACATTGAGATTGTAGTAATTTCACTCCATGCTCCAGTAGCATTTATGATTAGTGACAGAGAGAACAGAGAGAACTATAGAACAGTTACTAAATGCAATAGAGGCCAAAGAACGGCATGTGTGTATCAGCAACACAATACCCATACAATTTAATAGTGATAGGTCCATAGTACTGCTACAAGCAGCAATTAAATTATTTATTTACTATGGAACAGTATTTAAGTATACTGGAAAATGGTGAAAGGAGAGGCTACCTCCAAGATCTTGATTTCTGTCATACGAGCATGTAAACGTCATTTGATGCGGCAAGATTCAGACAATATGGATGAGGGGCATGAGAAAAGTGAATCTATTGGTGATCTGTTTAAGGGACCTATTGTAACAACTCCCGCTCCACAATCGGGATCTCTCCCTACTGGTGCGCAACGGATCCAGCGCTCTGTCTCCGGTCTTCTGAGCAGGGCCGTCGCTAGTGGGGTGAAAGGTGGTGACAATTATAGGGGCCCCCACTGCACAGGGGTCCCCACAAAATCCAGCAGTTATACTATATAGGCCCCTGTTATGTGAATAATTCTAATATTTATATTAGTTCTATGCCTGAGATTTTAAATGAAAACCACAAAAACATGCAATTTGATTAAAGAAGCTTTCCAAATATCTGCTCCTCTCTCCTCCCTAAAATGGTTTAGTCAGATCTGAAGTATGATTATTCAGTTAGTGACAAACATTAAATGGACCCAATGAAGTTGTAAGTCCCACCCCAACTCATGAACAGAACCAATCAAGAGTTGAGGCGGCAGCTGAAGTTACAATGAACTTGGTGGAAGAGCAAAAGACTGACTGACTGATTGAAAATGTCAGGGAAAGGAAAACATAAATCAGGGTACCAGAAGCGCCATGGAAAGAAGGAGAGGGAGGCCAGGACAGTTGCTGTATCTTAGTCGATCAAGACATTCTTTAAGACAGGTTAGTGTATTGTTATTTATTTCCCTGCCCGAATAGGAAAAATCCTGTCTACACTTTTCATTACCAACGCGCAGCGCCATCAACCGAATGATAACGTGGTCAAAATCCTGTCTGTTACTATGGTATTGTGAAGAGAGTTGGTATATAAAACGCACAGAAAGAATTAACACGAGTCACGACGCATGTCAAGCATTATGCACCTGCAAGATGTTGATGCATTTTATTAGTCAAGAAAACACATACATCAAACTGCTCTAGATCGATACATTTATTAGCGTTATATAAAGATATATACTTCAGAGTTCCATATATCGTCTTTATTAAAAAAAATAAGACAATGACTCATTTTACTGGTTGCATTATATTTATTTATTTACATTTGACTGCATTCTTGTCAAATTCTGAATGTTTACATTTTGAATTATGAGTTATCACAGACTGGTGGGGAAACTATTATATTGCTGGTCTTTTTTTAAATAGGTTTTATTATTTAACAATGTTTTTTGTTAGTTTTCATGAGTTGTAATATTTATATACAGTCGTATGCAAAAGTTTAGGCACCCCTGACAATTTCCATGATTTCCATTCATAAATAATTGGGTGTTTGGATCAACAATTTCATTTTGATCTATCAAACAACTAAAGGAAACAGTAATATTTCAGTAGTGAAAGTAGATTTATTGGATAAACAGAAAATGTGCAATATGTATCAAAATGAAATTAGATAGGTGCAGAAATTTGGGCACCCCAAAAGAAATCTATCAATAATTAGTTTAGCCTACTTTAGAAGGAATAACAGCCTCTAGACACTTCCTATAGCCCGTAATAAGTGTCTGGATTCTGGATGAAGGTATTATGGACCATTTCTCAGTTCAGTTAGATTTGATGGTTGCTGAGCATGGACAGCCCGATTCAAATCACCCCATAGATTTTCAATGATATTCAGGTCTGCAGACTGGGATGGTCATTCCAGAACATTGTACTTGTTCCTCTGCATAAATGCCAGAGTAGATTTTGAGCAGTGTTTTGGATCGTTGTCTTGTTGAAATATCCAGCCCCGGCGTAACTTCAACTTTGTGACTGATTCCTCTACATTATTCTCAAGTATCTGCTGATATTGAGTGGAATCCATGCGACCCTCAACTTTAACAAGATTCCCAGTACCGGCACTGGCCACACAGCCCCACAGCATGATGGAACCTCCACCAAATTGTACTGTGGGTAGAAAGTGTTTGTCTTGGAACGCTCTGTTCTTTTGTTGCAATGCATAATGGTCCTTGTTATGTCCAAATAACTCCATCTTTGTTTCATCAGTCCACAGCATCTTCTACCAAAATTAAGTTGGCTTGTCCAAATGTGCTTTTGCATACCTCAAGCGACTCTGTTTGTGGTGTATGTGCAGAAAAGGCTTATTTCGCATTACTCTCCTGTACAGCTTCTACTTGTGCAAAGTGTGCTGAATTGTTGAACGATGCACAGTGACACCATCTGCAGCAACATGATGTTGTAGGTCATTGGAGGTGGTATGTGGGCTGTTTTTTGACCGTTCTCACCATCCTTTGCCTTTGCCTCCAATATTTTACTTGACCTGCCATTTCTGGCCTTAAATTAACTGTGCCTGTGGTCTTCCATTTCCTAACTATGTTCATATATTTTGCAGTATATGATGAAGGTGGTAGGGGCCCACATCAATATTTTTTCAGGGGGCCCTGAATCCTCCAGCTACAGCCCTGCTTCTGAGATCACTTTTCCCTTCACGCACCTGTCTTGTGTTATGTTGATTACCCTCATGTGTAATATAAGCTCCCTTTTTTCAGTGTCTTGTGCATTCTTATTTTCACGTTCCATGTGGGCACTCTGTCTTGTAGACGTTTATATTCCCAGGCTGTTGCCTGTAGGTTTTATTTTGTAGGAAGTTGTTCTTTGCCTTTATTTAGTTGGACTATTTTTTAGAGAGCCTACTGGTTTGTTGCATCCAGGCTGTTGCCTGTTACGGACTGAACTACTACATGCCATTATGTGCGTACCTGCACCTCTGATTAAAAAACATTCTGCATCATCTTTTCTGCCTCTTGCATCTGACTCCACATCCCCATACTACCTCATCCCCATCTATGCAGTGGCGCCGACCACCATCTTCATGAAAAAGAAGCTTCAGGCAGGCAAATTGGAGGACCATATGAACCCCTGTTGTAAGCCCTCCAAGATGTATGTCTCGGTTTATTACAGGGGATACACATGACCCATAGGCACTACAGCTCCTGGTTGGAGGTCTATTGCACATTCCCAAGAGCGATGGGGAGGCAATAAAATTGCCTGGACCTTCGAAAAGGCCCTGGCCAGGTCCTGAAACTCATGAGGAATGGGAATGTGAGGGGCACCGTCTGAACTTTTCACAGTGGTGGCGCTAACTAAACTGAAAGACACCTCCCCAGACACTCAAACGACCACTCCTCCAAGGACCTCAGTCCATAAAATAGTGGGATTGTGAAGGGATAACCATGGGAGCCCAAATACTATGAGGAAAGAAGGAGAGATTATGATGTGAAACTGTATATTATCCTAATGGGAGTATGGCATGCACATAGTGATGGAGGTGGTGATGTCCCTAACCAGGCCCAAGCAAGTATCATGGGCTCAGACTGGCAGAAGACATTGCAGTGTGGATATGGGAATGCCTAATTGGGTAGCTAGGTCGCTGTCCATAAAATTTCCAGCAGAGCCTGAATCAATTTGTACAAGAATGGTGGTAACAGGACTCAGAAAAACTAACAGGGAACTATATGTGAAAGGAAGGGTAGGAATGTTCTAGGATAGTTAGGTTGTTCTAGAGGTGGCGCTTGAGGATCTGACCTGCCGCCTCCGAGCCCAGGAAGAAGCAAATGGCAATTAGCTGCAAAATACCCCCTAGCCACAGAACAGCAGTGATGCAGGTATATCGTTACCTAGTAACGCCCTACTTTAATCTGTCCACTTTTTTTTCAGTAACGAGTAATCTAACGCGTTACTATTTCCAAACCAGTAATCAGATTAAAGTTACTTATCCAAGTCACTGTGCGTTACTATTTTTGTCATTGTCCTTTGTAAAAATATATATTTTTGCTTTCTTCTTGCGTCTCGGGGAATGAAGTCACGTAGCTATGCGACAAGTCACATTTTCAGCATGAGGACAGTCAGGCGCTAGCTACAGGCAAGAACTGTTTGCCTGGCAACAATATATGCCAGAAACATGAACTTGGATTTTCCTTTTCAAAATAATAGCGCTCGTAAATTTATTATTACAGACAGGAGATTAGTGCCCAGACCTTCTCATGCCCCATTGCAGATGTAGCCATTGTTGAGAAATATACTGTAGTCCTAGCTGGAAGAGAAACCCCTGGCAACGGGATGCCGTGCCGTCGTAGTCTTTGGCAGTGACAGATGATCAATCCTTTCTCATAATCATCCTCCCTAAATTATATTTCTCACAAATGTTATATATATTTATATATTCAAAATGAATAAAGGTCAATAGAAAATCAGTTACAACATAAATTACAACCAGTCATAACGTATGAATTGTACCATAGCTATTTGTAAGCTGACATTAACAATTCACATAACATGATAGTCAACTTACCTCCCCCTTAAATGAAAAGAAAACAAACAAAACCATAAAGAGACACAAACCTCACACCTCTCTTTGTGTGAGCAAAAAATTGCCCTCTTAGCAAACTTGTATTGCCAATCAAAGTTTATATAAATGTATGCTTTGCCATTCAGAGCACATTATGAAATATTTAAACATCAAGTGCCTTATAGCTATAATTAAAAATAATCAAAAACCAATACTCCATTTGTGCTTCCTTACATTACATTCAAACAAACAGTAATTATATTTTGCAATAATTTCAATTTCCCATGAATATACCATGATCTATGATGGCAGTAGGCTATCCTGGCTTCATTCCCAAAACCAGAGTTTCTTAATGTAAGAAGTGTAATAGAATTATTTTTATTCTCTATTTCTAATTTCTTTAAAGCTTTGATCATAAACCTTTCTATCCAAAAGATTTGCTTTATCTTGGCCAGGTCACTGTTGTAATTGAGAATCATCCCCCAATCAGCCCAACTGGTCAAATAAAGGTGAAAAGTAAAATTATGTTAGTTTCTTTGTGATCCCCTGTTGAGCTGAACTCCTTAGGTCAATGAAATTATAATTTAGACACCTTCCCTTGCTCACAATGAAAAGGGAAAGAATGCACCCCCCCACCCCATGTTTTACCAAGCCTGTGCTGGCCCATCTGTTGATTAGCTCTAACTAGTATTAATTTCAAAGTAGATTATATATTTTCTGAAAACAATATCCACACCCTGATCTAATTCTCAGGTGTAAATGTGAATAAGATTCTGATAAGGGGTGAAGAAATCTTCATCGGAAGGTTGTACCAAATTAATCAATTCCAACTATCGTCTATTAAACCCAGAGGAAAAGATTATTGCTGAGTGGTTGCTTTTCCTAAGCTTAAGAGATATATTTGTGATTCTCATCTCTCATTTCAGAATCAATAGTGTTTTAGATGTTTCACCTAAAATTCCTTAGGATAAATAAAAGTAGACCAAAATAAGACATGAGTAATATCTGAGAAAAGATTCAAAACTGAGAATGTGGTGTGAGGAACATGAAAGATCTCTTTATTGTCCTGCTGTAATCTCTTTCAAGACTCAGATGTTGCTCTTTCTAAGTGCAGGATACTAAGTGGTGATCCTCTTATACAGATATTGCTTGTCTAATCTGTCCACACCGCATCACCAATCGGTACATTTAGGTAACATGGAATGGATTACTACCAACGCATTATGGTGCTAGACCACTTTAAAAAAACAACGCTCCCTGTATGAGAAGTACATCAGTTGTGTTTTCTACTGAGAATAATAGGCTTAGGTGGCGAAAGGGGCTTGTCTTTTACCATTGATGCAGGAGTATGCAGTTCAAATTCCTCCTAGGGATAAAGATTTTTAGGACAGAGACTGACATTAAATGAGTGTAGTTGTATTATGATACAGTAGAATTCATTTCTTAATTTAAATAAAGCCGATGTGATTACTGCATGAATTGCATAGAAATTCATATCCAACAATGATGTGATGCATAATTTTTGTAACATTGAAATTTTTTCATCCTGTTAATTTTTTTAATCTTGCATGAACCATAGGGTGAGCATCCAGTTTGGCAAAGTGATGCAAATGAGGAAGTGCTTTAAACCTGCATTCTATCTGAATTCCAGCTGGGGGCGATACGTCTGGTTGCATAAGAGCTCTGTTTCTGTAATAGTGTATGAGAATGAGAGACACTTCTCACTTGATTTATTACCTCAGTAAACATTTTCATAATAAGTATATGGTCTCAATTGCTAGATTTAAGCCTTTTGCAATATATCATAGTGTTCATTTTATTTTATTTTTTTAATTGGCGATAAAGCAAAGGGGTGTTTAGGGTGTGGCTATGGCGTTTGGTTGTACGACAAGACCCTCAAAGGAGTTGGCAGTTCAGTTTTTTGGGTTAGTAACATTATATTTTGTTTTACATTTTGATTTAATACTGTTTTTCGTTAGCATCCCAATAATATCAGTTAGCTAGCTAGATTACTCCTCCCTCTCATCTAAAATTGTCGAACCAAGATGTCTGTGCATGTAAAGGCATATTCGATCTTCACAAACCAATAAGTGATGTCACACATGTTACATCCATTGATATATACAATCTATGGCGTAAACACAACTTTCCTTTTCATAGCCTAATACTGTTTTAAAAAAGCAGAGAAATATCAAAATGAGAAATACCAATAATATTAGGAGATTATTTTGTATATCACCCACCTCTAGCCTAAACTATGTACACTCACCTAGGATTATTAGGAACACCATACTAATACGGTGTTTGACCCCCTTTCGCCTTCAGAACTGCCTTAATTATATGTGGCATTGATTCAACAAGGTGCTGAAAGCATTCTTTAGAAATGTTGTCCCAAATTGATAGGATAGCATCTCATTCTGTTTACGCCAAATTCTGACTCTACCATCTGAATGTCTCAACAGAAATCGAGACTCATCAGACCAGGCAACACTTTTCCAGTCTTCAACTGTCCAATTTTGGTGAGCTCTTGCTAATTTTAGCCTCTTTTTCCTATTTGTAGTGGAGATGAGTGGTACCCGGTGGGGTCTTCTGCTGTTGTAGCCCATCCGCCTCAAGGTTGTGCGTGTTGTGGCTTCACAAATGCTTTGCTGCATACCTCGGTTGTAACGAGTGGTTATTTCAGTCAAAGTTGCCCTTCTATCAGCTTGAAGCAGTCGGCCCATTCTCCTCTGACCT
>JACXGM010013798.1:0-11023 GCA_016801145.1 Umbra pygmaea | reverse complement strand
TAACATGTCATTATATGAACTCTGGAAGCCACTTGCTGAAAAACTCTGTTCTGTTTTCCACATAAATCCTAAAAAACTAGACAGTAATAAAATTGATTTGCGATGCAAGATATTGTGAGTTTGAATCCATAGAATCAATTAATCAATCAATTAATTGTTTGTCTTGAAAAAATGTCTGTACGACGTTGCACACTCCTTAATTAGCCATTTTTGCACCAAGCGAAAATAATACAAGTCAGACAGCGATGGTAATGTGTCATGAAAATGCAGCCTTCCTTTGAGATTCAATCTTCAATAGCTCCTAGAATGTCTGTACTGTACAATCTGTATAAAAAGTACATATTCTGACTCAGGGGAAGCTGGAGAATGATGCACAAATTTTGTTTTTCAAAATAAAAAAATAAAAATGTTGACAAAAGCTTCAATTATTAAGTCATGACTGTATGAAATATATATTCTGAAGTTGAAGAACGATGCACACTTTTTTTAATAGCAAAAAATAGCCAAATATTTTGCAGCTTCAATAGAGTTCAGTGAGTGAGTCATGACTGTGTCTAAAATGCTGCTCACCTCCCGATGGACCTCTTGGCCTTCAGTGGATTGCTCGTGAAACGATGAGAAAAAACGCCGGGCGGACCACCAACTCTGCCACTGCTGGTCCGCCTGTGTGTCACCAGCTCTGTGCTAGCTGGGCTGATTTCTCCCGCTTCAGAGATTTCTCTGGGTGGGGATCCCCCGTGTTATGTCATAATGCTATGAATAGAGCTCGTTGTTTTTCTCTGCCTCTTTTCATTCCCTAACATGCAGTATGGCTTGATAACTTAATGGTATTGATCTTGTATTTCAATCTTGATGACTGTGGTTCGAATCCAGCGAGGGGAAAAGTTGTTTTCATAGTACTGTATAAATGTCGTCATTAGCTACATAATCATAGTCAGAATATAAACTGCCTATTGTATATTTAAAATTACCTAGAAATCATCTGTTTTATTTGCTTCAATCATAACATAAAATATGGCCATATGCACAACACATATTTCATGAAAAATAAAATGTCAATGACAGTTTTATTCAATTATTGTCCTGATGCAGGGGTTTGCTGTTCTAATCAAGAAAATTGAAAAGACGTCAAATTTGTCCAACTTTTCAACGTTAAAAAAAGGTTGATCTTCAACGTTTACTCAATGCCTATTGACAATTGTCAATTCTTAAGTCACAACATATTAACATGCCAAATAACATTTTAGATTAACATATGAATGAAACAAAGCTTTAAAGAATGCACTTAGAATAGCTTTATTATACTAACTTCTAAAACAGCACATTTGAAATAAAATATAGTAATGCAATTAACAGTTCCAGTAACAAACACAAAGCTTTCACATTCCAAAAGCAATCACAAAACTACAGTAGAAAAGGTTGACACATTAGAACTATTTTAAAACCACTATTTGACAATCAATTAGAGTCAACACAAAACACATATACAAGAACAAGATTAACATTTGAAAGTTCACCAAGAAAAGCTTTCAAATTCGCTTTCTGGCGTGAAGAGTGGTGGCTTGATAGGTGGAAAAATACAGATTCTGTCACGTTGAATGAAGGAGTTGGAAACAGTTGCAGGTAAATGGAGCATTTAATTCCTTGATTGAAAGAAGACTGGAGCATATAACAAAACGTAAAAGAAAACCACTAGTGACAGCGTCACAGCAAACAATAATCAACCTCGTATGTCTCCCTCAGCCTACATTAATACAACTCCGTTGATAACTAATAAGATGCACCCGTGCCTAAATACTAAACCCTCCATAGAGAGTGACAGAGAACAACATTCCCTAAACACAGGAAGTACCATAACGGATGATAACATACAAAACAGAAAGAAACCATACAGAGTCCACAAAACCTCTACATCACAGCCCACACTGGGCCTGACATTATAGATTTGTGTGCTTCTACTGCTGCATGTTCGCGCGCGTGCCTCCGCAATGCTTCTTCTTTCGGTTTTATGATGGTTGGCAACTAACTTTAATTCTGCATTACCGCCACCAGCTGGACTGGGGTGTGGTAATTCTTTCCAAGTATAAGGGTGAATCCCATTTCTCTGTCTTACCCCTTCCCCTTACCCCTTCCCCTTAGTTTTGCGCGTTCATGTGAGCTATCCCAATTCTCATTTTGATCTAGGGGTAGGGCTAAGGGGAAGGGGTGGATACCCCTTAAAATCAAGCATTTTCGAGAGCTTACTTGAAACCAAGGGGTACCCAGAATACAATAAAGAGAGTCCAATAAATGTATTTTCGGCTTAAATAATTGACTTAAAAATTACAACAGACTTGTTTTGTGCTCTACACAGTCCTGTAGATATATATTTACAACCGTGTTCTTAATTGAAATGTTTTTAAAAATCGCTAGTTTCGTTACATTGCTAATTGTGAACAACAGTCCCGCATTTCAATGACTAGCATTGAATGGACACCATGCATGTCTACAGATTTAACTAAACTGCATTCGCAGCGGATTTCGTTTGATGTCTTTAAGTTTGTTATCAACACTTGTGGTGATGTAGCAGCCAGCTAGCGACGATGTATGATAACGTAACTGTAACCAAGTGGTGTCCCATTTCATAAGGGTATGTTTTCATCCCTATCCCTTACCACTCGGTTTCGAGGGACAAGGGCCAGGGTTAAGACAAAGGATTAGGGGTAGGGGAAGGAGTAAGACAGAGAAACGGGATTCACCCTAAATCTGCTTTGCGCACCTCATAATCACAGTTTCAATGTATTTTTATAACTTTGACAGAATATATAGAACTCTTAAAATGTACAGGTCCTTCTAAAAAAATTTCCATATTGTGTTAAAGTTCATTATTTTCCATAATGTAATGATAAAAATTATTTGAGAAAGGAATTTTGGGTTTTCATGAGCTGTATGCCAAAATCATCAGTATTAAAACAATAAATGACCTGAAATATTTCAGTTGGTGTGGAATGAATCTAAAATATATGAAAGTTTAATTTTTATCATTACATTATGGAAAATAATGAACTTAATCACAATATGCTAATTTATTGAGAAGGACCTGTATTTGAGATAATAATGAACTTGGTTTGGTAGTTTGTTTTCTCCGTTTATCATGGATAACAGACTTGTCCTGTCTCAGTTGGAGACTTAATGATCAGTTGAAAACACGTACTCAAACAGTTTGGCTGAAACTACTTTGTTGAAATCACGTCGTAAACCAGTCCAAGGCTGACTGACTCATTTTCAACCATATATCAACGTTGAAAGATGGTAATTGTTTACTGGGCTTTGTGTCAATTGAAATCCTAAGTAGGCTATTAGTAATTGTAACATTAACATATCTCCGGGTGCTGCATGGAAGGTTCCCATGTGCATGCACGAAACTGGAAGCAATCACGTGACATCCAAATTATTATTAGGGGTACTCTGAAGGAGTAACCCTATTGTAATCGTTAGTCCTCTTATTCTTCTGCCCTAAATTTCTTAATAACATAAAAAGTACATGGTAAAACGTTGTATAACTTTGTCCCGTTAAACTATAACCCATGAGTACCTACCACACTGAGGCCCGCCCCGATTCCTCCACCAGGGGTGCTATAGCACATGACTCAATTAGTTAATTTCATTATGAGCCCATATCCACCCAGATTAACCTAGAGTGCTACATTTTTGTGCACCTACCTTATTTCCCATGATGAACAAAAAAGCCTTAGGAACCCATAAAGTCTGACATTTTGGAAATTTCTGTACAGTGAATATATGACAAAACCTATAAAAATCATCTTAAAATCAACAATAGGTCCGATTGACCTGGCTTTTGGTATACATATTTGTTATATGGTCATCCCTATAGAGTGATAAGCAATAAGAAATACAATCCAAAATGGCGGACAAAATGGCCAACCCAATGGTTCACTGATGCATGATGAAAACACAATGTCATATTTTCTGAATCATACATGATAGGAACCAATGGTTGGTAATATTGGAAAGAAGGACTTCCACTGTAAAAGATGAGGGGTAATTTGTCTATGTGGGTTCATCACAGCCTGTGATATTGACTCTCAAAGCTTGGTCACTTTTGCCCATAAATGAACATTTTGCCCACACCTATAAAAAATCTTAAAATCAACAATAAGTCTGGTCAACTTGCGCTTTGGCATACAAGTATCTTATACATGCTTTCCTTAATGGTGATATGGACTAAGAGATACAATGCAAAAAGGCGCACAAAATGGCCGACCGATGGTTCAATGACTCACAATGACGTGGCAATTAGTAACATGGGAATGTGATGTAGTTTAGGTACATGGCGAGGGACTTCCTTGTCCCAATCGGTGAATGCAGTGACCTAGCTTCTTCTTGACCATGCCCATAATCGCATCTTCTGGCCGAGGACAGGCAAGAAATGTTGGAGGTGTTGGAAGGATTCCATGCCCTGGCGAACATTCCCCAAGTCATCGGCCCAATTGATGGCACCCTCATCCCACTGACACACTAGTGTTCATTTCAAGAAAAGGGTACCCTACAATTAATACACAGGTGATCTCCAACCAGCAGAGCTTGATTATGGACATAATTGCCAAGTGGCCGGGGAGTGTGCACGACTCCTTTGTCTTTTCTCGTCTGCAGTGTCGGGGATAACGCGTTACCAAGTTACACTAGTCAGACTACTTTTTTGGAAGAAAGGTAACCTAACGCGTTACTTTCAAAATTCATGTAGTTACTAGTTACATTTATAACGAGAAAATTAGTTACATTTACGTTATATTTTCACCTTTACTGTTTTAGAACACAATTTAATAATTTATCATCTGTTGTTGTTTTTTCATCCGTATTTCATTAGTGCGCCTCCACGCTAATCAAAAAAAGGAGAGACCTTGCACTTAAAATTGTAACGCGCAGCATTATGCAGATTGGAGTTCAGCAAATTGGAAGAATACACAGCCTACATTTTAACAGCTGGAAATATTCACATTACTTCCAAACTATCAAAAAGCAGGGAGGATAAATAAATGTGTCCAGTGAGCTGTGCAACCACCTGTCGAGTGGGAATATAATGGAAAGCTCGTCATCGTTCGTCTCACTCAAATGTTTTGGACCGAAATTGCATATTTCTACTATGGCGTCTACAACGAGTGGAGGTATGTTATTTTCAAGTTATATTTTTGCCGGTTATTAAAATAAACACACGTTGAAAACGTGCATAATATTACAGAAAATGTCCAATGTGCTTTAACAGGCGATGAGAACGCATATTATGGGTGATGAGAACACATATTATGGTAGTTTTCTACATACAGTACATAAGGTGTGAAAGGATTCTCACAGAAACACTTAATTGTAAATAAATTCAGGTGTCAAAAGGTTAATTAGGGATTTCCAAAACATGTGAACTGAGCAAGTAAATGGAATGTAACTGTATAAGCTACTTTACCCAACAGTGCAAATACACAATGCTAAACTGGCACACAAATGAGGCGCCCTAACCAAACTTACAGGGTTCAGTCCGCCCAGTTCTAACTAGTGTGCCTAGACAATGAAGTATACCTAATGGAGATGTATCTCCCGGGGCAGCGCTAAAACTAATCCACAACTCTCTGTAAAGAAAACAAGGTATTGTTATAAATACTCAGAGTAAATGGAGTAATCGGGCCACTGGACTGTAGGGTAGCTTAGAATACACTGCCACCACCTTTTGTGAACCGGTCAGGTCCGGTGACAGATAACGACACACAACCTTTTGTAGAATACTACAAAACGCTTAATTAAAGAATTTCCTACAAAAATGAGGCGCACAGGGCACAATTTACCATAGAGTCATGGATTCAGTAGTTACATAGGAACCCCTACGTTTACCGTATCACACTCTGTGAATCACGCAACACACACACGCAAGGCAATTATCCCACCATAATTACTTAGCAAACTGGGTATCACATCAAAACAGCACTCCACACTTTATGGTCACTCTACCTTACATAGCACATAGGACATTTTAGTAGTAATGCTTCAAACCACCCCTAATTGGCACACTGGATAACACTGCTAACTAACACCACACACTTTAGGATATTTTTTTAGAGCACAGCACACAAAGAGCATTTCAGTATATATAAGTCATGCAGAAAGACAGAAATAAAATGTGGCGTTATTTACAGATCAGCAGAATACACCCTTTTCATTTGTTCCCGCATACAATCCCCTCCCCAACACTGTTCACTACACCCTGTTTACCGCACTGATTATTGATAGTTTAAAAGTTAAGCCTAGACTAGCATAGACAAACAAACACAGAACATGAAAATAGATGTGTTAAATGGAGCACATAGCTCTCTTGGCTTGTGCGTCGTGTCAACCAGGCTGTTTAGTGACACTGCCCACCAGGGATTCACTGGCACGACGCTGGTAAGAGTTCTCGGTCAGCACGCCGAGAGCTCCGGCATCAGGGCTGGGAAGCAGAAGGCACTCCTAATATACCCTGTCCCTTACTCCCATTTCTCCCTGCCTATTAGGGTTTGTCGCTTTCCACACCGCCGGCAATCCTAACCGATTGTGAACGGCCACCATCTCCCCCTGAGGATAAGGGACTATGGCGCATGAACAACAAAGATTCAGTCTTTACACAGCCTTCCTTTTTGTACTTTGGGCCTGCAACCTGTAGTTGACGTAGCCCCAAGGCTATTGCATTCCGCTCCCAGACACACCCTCTCAGCTCTGTCTTTTATCCAGCATCCCTGCCAGAGACCGAGCGGGTGCAGGTGCCTGCAATTAGTCTAATTAGCTCACACAGGTTCATCACAGTATTGACACAGTATTAATGACACATGAAAACCACAAGGTTTCAATAACAATAATAGTAATACAAATGTCAAACTACAAACCTCAATACAGCACACCAACACCACAAACACTCTAATTAGGCCTAACACTAACAAAGCTCCCACTTTCTCACATAAAAGGACACAATGCAACAAAGAAACTGCAACCAACCTAGATGGAGAAAGACCAAAACAGACCAACAGGCTCTAAGTAATACACACCTCGTGGCCACAAACACACCCCCACACAGGCCCAAGAGTCACCTAAGTACAGCCACACCTCAAACCCTCACCAACCAAGCACCTACACTTGACAACCAAACACAAAATGGCACTATTTATTCAGAAAGGTAGGATGATGATGATGACTGGACCAGCTGAACAGGATTATGGAAGGGAGGAGTAATTGATAAGGGCAATGATGTCCTGATTTGCACCACCTCCATTCTTCCAACATGATCTCTCAAAAATCTGTGAAACTACCACGGTCACTTCAAACTCTGTGGCAGTTTCACGGAATGGAAGAAAATTCCATGATATAAACACGGATCCTTAACTTTAAATCCGGGGCAGTTTCACGGAATGGCATGATGACATAGCAGAGTGTAAATAGCGTAAAAACATGTGACTCACATACCAAAGATTGCGATTTCGAATCCATGGACACTTTGCATGTATTTTTTTTCTATTCCAGCACGATGCAGACGTGTTGCAAATATTGCTTTTTTATCCTTTTTTTCCCCTCACTATCACCATGGTTAAAAACAATAGATTACGAAATAATACTGTTACATGGAGTTAACAGCAAGGTTTCTGAGTGGTTAAGGTTAGGTTAGGGGTTTGGGTAAGGCTTAGATCAAATTTACAGCAAGGTTTCTGAGTGGTTAAGTTTAGGGTAAGGGTTTGGGTAAGGCTGAGATCGAATTTACAGCAAGGTTTCTGAGTGGTTAAGGTTAGGGTTTGGGTAAGGCTTAGATCAAGTTAACAGCAAGGTCTCACTGTGTGCCCATCGCAGACTTTTCCGTGAAACTGCCACAGATTTTGGTCTGTGTTCATTTCACAGAATTTTCTGCCGTTGCGTGAAACTGCCACGGATTCTGAAGTTCAAACTCCGTGGCAGTTTTACGGATATCTGAGAGATCAGGCTGATTCTTCATACGTCGCTCAATACATCCGAGATCATATGACACATTCAAGATGACATCATCGGGTTAATCATGATCGCGCTAATTAGGTTCTTCGAACACATTTGCGTTTATGATTAGTATCGCTGAATTGAGTCATCTGAGACGATAGCGTTATAAGGTCATTATCAGTTCGCACTAAAACTGGGCACATTTGATTAGCATGAAAACATGGTCGATTCAGTACCAATGTGTTATTAAGCCATAAATTCATTTTGCGCCGGAGTTGTCCTTTAATAATTACTAAATGTCAGAGCCACCACTGAGTACTTGTGCTGACCTTGCATAACAATATCTCTTATTGCAGGCAAAAGATCACTATCACTGGCTTTTCTTTACATAGTAGTTTTTTTTTTCAAAACAAAAATCAAAAATGGTGATCCACAATTCTGGAGCTCTGCCACAAGGTTGGTCCAAATGTACTGGCTGAACAACAGGCTGCACCTCCACCACAGGGCTGCATTGTAACAGGTTTGTGGTCCAGGGTTTGGGCCAGGGAATGGCGTCATGAAATACTGCCTGAAGGCATAGCCCCTGTCACCAAGACGGATCCCGTCCTAATCACCTGTTTAATGGAAATAATCGAATTTGTTAGGCTCAGAATAAATGTATGTAATACAGTCAGCTTAATATTTATATGTTTCCCTTACCACATTCAAATAATGTGCATAAAGGTGACTCTGAGAATAATTGAGTCTTGCACAGATCCAGGCCATTTTGCATCCACATTTGTAATGTAGAACACGGAGTCACTAACCATCAAAGAGATTTTTAGTCAGTCAACTGTATACCTTTTGATTCAATCCTTTTTTTATGTGATATAATATTATTTATTCATCCGCGACCCGATCCCGGATAAGCGGACGAAGGTAGATGGAATATTATTTATCTGGAATATTAACAATGGTAATGGTAACTTACCTGCACATTTACACTGTGAACCTCATTTCGGTTCATGTAATCCTGTTTACATGAAATAAGCCTGCTCCCGAGCAGGATTAAGCTTAGCACCTGCTGCTATGACAGCAAGTCCAGGATAAGGTAGTATGAAGAACGGACCCCTGGTCACGCAGAAACATACAGTGGGTACGGAAAGTATTCAGACCCCTTATAAATTTTCACTGTTTGTTTCATTGAAGCATTTATTTAATTTCTCATGAATGTGCAGCACCCCATCCTGCCAGAAAAAAACTGAAATGTAAAAATTTGTGGAAATTTATTAAAAAAGAAAAACTGATTATAAGTATTCAGACCCTTTGCTGTGACACTCATATTTAACTCACATGCTGTGCATTTCTTCTGATCCTCATTGAGATGGTTCTACTTCTTCATTGGAGTCCTGCTGTGTATAATTACACTGATTGGACTTGATTAGGAAAGGCACACACCTGTCTATGTAAGGCCTTACAGCTCACAGTGCATGTCAGAGCAAATGAGAATCATGAGGTCGAAGGAACTACCCAAGGAGCTCAGAGACAGAATTGTGGCAAGGCACAGATGTGGCCAACAAAATAATTTCTGCAGCACTCAAGGTTCCTAAGAGCACAGTGGCCTCCATAATTCTTAAATGGTAGAAGGGTGGGACAGCCAGAACTCTTCCTAGACCTCGCCGTCCAGCCAAACTGAGCAATTGTGGGAGAAGAGCCTTGGTGAGAGAGGTAAAGAAGAACCCAAGGATCACTTTGGCTGAGCTCCAGAGATGCAGTAGGGAGATGGGAGAAAGTTCCACAAAGTCGACTATCACTGCAGCCCTCCACCAGTCAGGGCTTTATGGCAGAGTGGCCCGTCAGAAGCCTCTCCTCAGTGCAAGACATATGAAAGCCTGCATAGAGTTTGCCAAAAAACACAAGAAGGACTCCCAGACTGAGAAATATGATTCTCTGGTCTGATGAGACCAAGATTGAACTTTTTTGGCGTTAATTCTAAGCGGTATGTGTGGAGAAAACCAGGCACTGCTAATAACCTGCCCAATACAATCCCAACAGTGAAACATGGTGGTGGCAGCATCATGTTATGGGGCTGTTTTTCAGCTGTAGGGACAGAACGACTGGTTGCAAATGAAGGAAAGATGAATGTGGCCAAGTACAGAGATATCCTGGAAGAAAACCTCATCCAGAGTGCTCAGGACCTCAAACTGGGCCAAAGGTTCACCTTCCAACAAGGCAATGACCCTAAGCACACAGCTAAAATAACAAAGGAGTGGCTTTGGAACAACTCTGTGACCATTCTTGACTGGCCCAGCCAGAGCCCTGACCTAAACCCAATTGATTATCTTTGGAGACCTGAAAATGGCTGTCCACCAATGTTCACCATCCAACCTGACGGAAGTGGAGAGAATCTGCAAGGAAGAATGGCATCGGATCCCCTTATCCAGGTGTGAAAGACTTGTTGCATTATTCCTAAGAGGACTCATGGCTGTACTAGCTCAAAAGGGTGCTTCTACTCAAGACTGAGCAAAGGGTCTGAATACTTATGACCATTTGATATTTCAGTTTTTATTTTTTAATAAATTTGCAAATATTTCTACATTTCTGTTTTTTCTGTCAATATGGTGTGCTGAGTGTACATTAATGAGAAATAAAATTAACTTTTTTGATTCTATCAAATGGCTGCAATGACACAAAGATTAAGAAATTTAAAGGGGTCTGAATACTTTACGTACCCACTGTATATACACTTATAATGGGGGATGTAACAACGTGTAAGTTCATCTGTATATGTGTGTGTGAATGTTTTTATGTTCATCTGTATGTGTGCATACTAACCTGTGTTTGCATTATGCTGAATTTAAGCTTTAAGGGTTTGCCACGGAGCCCGGCCGGGCACAGCCCGAAGAAGCAACGTGGCACCTCCCTCTCCATCCCATGGGCCCACCACCTGTGGGAGGAACCGCTGGGGTCGGGTGCGCTGCCAAATGGGTGGCAGTGAAGGTCAGGGGCATCGACGGACCAGACCTGGGCAGCAGAGGCTGGCTCTGGGGACGTGGAATGTCACCTC
>JACXGM010013797.1:0-22681 GCA_016801145.1 Umbra pygmaea | reverse complement strand
TCTATTAACTGAAAGTTTTTGAGTCGGGCTAAATGACCACTTTAATTTAACTGTTATCAAAAGGTACAAGTAGCAAGTCATCCAACCTTTTGAGTTCTGGAAAATGTTGACGTTTGAGTTAATCAACTTAAAAAAATTGAGGCAATCGATTGCCTCAATTTTTTTGAGTTCTGGTAACTTATTTGGGTTTACAGTGTACCATCTAACACCCACAATACATGTTTTCAATCAAAAACTAACTGTTGATTTTTAAGGAAGATTTTAATGCTAAAAAACACCCTTTTTGAAATAGCTTTTTCTGTTTTGTAGATATTCATCTCAAAATGCATCAGTATACTCTCCATAGTACAATCTATCAGCCGTAAGACATGATTTTCATCAAATATCAACTGTTTTTAAGGAATATTTTAAGACTAAAAAATCACCCTTTTTGAAACAGCTTTCTGAATTGTTTAAAGCTCTCTCCTTATCCTTCCTGATAAGGACTGATTCTTCTTCAGTGTTGCGTTTTCAGAGTGGAAAAAGAAACAAACCAGGAAGCAATGCGTGCTGGCCATCAAGAGAGTGGATACAAGCTTAACCCCGCTAGGCATGGAGATGGAGGAAGAGGATTACAACCATCTTCATGTCTACTTCGGATAAAATGGAGATGGCATACTACAATTAAAATAGACTGGGAGAGGGACTGGGAGAGCATAATTAACGCGGCTGTCTTCTATGCACTCCTGGTTTTACAACCCTTTTGTTTTTACTACCCAGGAAATAGAGGATCAGAGGAGGCGCTATGCTGCTGATTTCCCAATTTACTTTTTTTGGGTGGGGCTATGGAGGTATAGTGAAGCTCAATAACACCAATCTGGGTTGCCACCCGCCCTGACACACTGCTACCTTGAGCTAGATGAGGAGTGGACTGGGTTCAATGATCGGAGCTCTCTGCTTCATCATGGTGCGAGGAGCTACTAAATCCATCATCACAGTGGGTAGAGCCAGAAGCCCTGCCTGTTCAGCCAGAGTCTGCAGTGTTACACCAGCAGACACATTTTCCCTTGTCTGAGATTTCCCCAGCAGCCATAGAAGAAGCTCCGCCCCCTGATGCTGTGTCTTCCCCAGCAGCCATGGAAGAGGCTCTGCCCCTGCTGTTGTGTCTTACCCAGCAGCCATGAAAGAGGCTCCGCCCCCTTATGCTGTGCCTTCCCCAGCAGCCATGGAAGAGGCTCCGCCCCCTGCTGCCCCTTTTCGCAGTAGCCATGGAAGAGGCTCCTCTCTTTGAGGTTGTGTCTTCCCCAGCAACCATGGAAGAGGCTCTGCCCCCTGCTGTTGTGTCTTCCCCAGCAGCCATGGAAGAGGATCCACCCCCTGCTGTTGTGTCTTCCCCAGCAGCCATGGAGGAGGCTCCGCCCCCTGCTGCTGTATCTTCCCCAGCAGCCATGAAAGAGGCTCCCTGCTGCTGAGTCAACAGCTGCTGCAGAGATGGCTCAGCTTCCTGCTGCTGAGCTCACTACTGCTGCAGAGAGGCATATGCCTCATGCAGTTCAGCCCCTTCCACTGATGCCTGCAGCTCCGCCACCTGACCAGGTGCCTGCAGATCCGCCCCTGACCTGGTACCTGCGGCTCCACCTTTTGTTCAGGTACCGAAACATGTGCCGGCTGCCCCGCCTTCCCCCCCGTGCCGGCGGTGCTTTCTGGGTACTGATTTCCCCTGCCCCCCTCCCTATGCTTGGCTTTCGCATTCGAAGGCCGCTCCTTTGGGGGGGGTACTGTCACAACTCCGGCCATGGCAGGTGCCAATCAGGACTTATTAGACTTACTGCTTGCTTGTTATGTGTGCAGTTCTCCCGGACAATGACATAATTTTCCAGTAATCACCTATCAAGTTGTCTGTTCACAATTATCAGCTGTCAGCAATCCATTCATTACATTGTGTATTTAGTTCCCGTGTTTGCCAATTGTCATTGTTGGATATAGTTACCTGTATGGTGAAGCTCTGCCCATTTCAGCAGGATGTTTCTATGTTAATTCCGCTATTGGTTATCCATGTTCGTACTATGTTAATGTACAAGTGAGTATTCCTCCTGAGAAGGTTTACATCTATGTTAACTCAACTATTGCTTGTCGGTTTTCGTACTATGTTAATGTACTAGTGAGTATGCGTCCTGTTACATGTGGCAGGCTTTTGCGTGTGCTTTTAAAACTATTTAAAATTTTACACACCACGTTTGGTAAATAAGTCCACATTTTCCAGGTTTGGCCAATTCACTGAAGTGAGAGCGGTGTGAACAAAGCGAGAGAAAAAGAAAATGGGAGAATTTTAGGATGTCCTTTTGTGTGTTTAAGCACTGCATAGTGTAGGGAAACATGATCATATATAAAGCTCTAGAAACAATGAAGGGACCACTGCAAATAAAAGGTTTATCTAGGTTTACCATTGATAGATATGTGTTTG
Source organism: Umbra pygmaea (assembly GCA_016801145.1). Lineage (NCBI taxonomy): Eukaryota > Metazoa > Chordata > Actinopteri > Esociformes > Umbridae > Umbra > Umbra pygmaea. The sequence goes on along the minus strand of JACXGM010013797.1, from coordinate 20,238 downwards.
GGTAAAATGTCATTCAGAGCATTTATTTGTCAAAGTAATAACAAATATACACTCACCTAAAGGATTATTAAGAACACCATACTGTGTTTGACCCCCTTTTGCCTTCAGAACTGCCTTAATTCTATGTGGCATTGATTCAACAAGGTGCTGAAAGCATTCTTTAGAAATGTTGGCCCATATTGATAGGATAGCATCTTGCAGTTGATGGAGATTTGTGGGATGCACATCCAGGGCACAAAGCTCCCGTTCCACCACATCCCAAAGATGCTCTATTGGGTTGAGATCTGGTGACTGTGGGTGCTACTATAGTACAGTGAACTCATTGTCATGTTCAAGAAACCAATTTGAAATTATTTGAGCTTTGTGACATGGTGCATTATTTTGCTGGAAGTAGTCATCAGAGGATGGGTACATGATGGCCATAAAGGGATGGTCAGAAACAATGCTCAGGTAGGCCGTGGCATTTAAACGATGCCCAATTGGCACTAAGGGGCCTAAAGTGTGCCAAGAAAACATCCCCCAAACCATTACACCACCACCACCAGCCTGCACAGTGGTAACAAGGCATGATGGATCCATGTTCTCATTCTGTTTACTCCAAATTCTGACTCAACTTCTGAATCAGAATGACAACAGAAATCGAGACTCATCAGACCAGGTAACATTTTTCCAGTGTTCAACTGTCCAATTTTGGTGTGCTTTTGCACATTGCAGCCTCTTTTTCCTATTTGTGGTGGAGATGAGTGGTACCCGGTGGGGTCTTCTGCTGTTGTAGCCCATCCGCCTCAAGGTTGTGCGTGTTGTGGCTTCACAAATGCTTTGCTGCATACCTCGGTTGTAACGAGTGGTTATTTCAGTCAAACTTGCCCTTCTATCAGCTTGAATCAATCGGCCCATTCTCCTCTGACCTCTAGCATCAACAAGACATTTTCACCAACAGGACTGCCGCATACTGGATGTTTTTCCCTTTTCACACCATTCTTTGTAAACCCTAGAAATGGTTGTGCGTGAAAATCCCTGTAACTGAGCAGATTGTGAAATACTCAGAACGGCCCGTCTGGCACCAACAACCATGCCACACTCAAAATTGCTTAAATCACCTTTCTTTCCCATTCTGACATTCAGTTTGGAGTTCAGGAGATTGTCTTGACCAGGACCACACCCCTAAATGCACTGAAGCAACTGCCATGTGATTGGTTGAGTAGATCATTGCATTAAGGAGAAATTGAACAGGTGTTTCTAATAATCCTTTAGGTGAGTGTACAGTGCGGTCAGACATTGAATAACGCAAGGAAAATAAGTTAATATTTATTTTTGAACAAACACAATACTGTGTTAACTTAGGGAGAGTTCAGAAATCAATATTTGGTGGAATAATAATAATTGTATGATAATAATTTGCTTCCATGCATCTTGGCATGCTCTCCACCAGTCTTGATTGATGTTGGCTGACTTTATCCCACTCCTGGTGTAAATATTCAAGCAGCTCGACTTTGTTTGATGGCTTGTAACCACCCATCTTCCTCTTGATCACATTTCCAAGTTTCAATGGGGTTGATTTAAGATTTTTTTTATTTTACAGAGCTGTAAATACTTTTTTCAGATGTTTAAATATCACATAATACCATCCTTACAGCGTTTGTAGGCTTGATAGAGAAAGTAGTTTTGTTGTTACGGCTCGAATTATACAGCTCTTTCAAATACAGTATTATTAGATCTAACTTTCTTTGCATCCAATTATAGCACTGCATCATTGTTTCGTTTCATATAGTGGATAGTGTGATCATTTGTTTTTGGGAATTGAACACGGCTCATGGGCCAGGTTGGGTTTCAAAGTCCCTGGACATTTTTCAGTCCAAACGTGCACACAGCTATGCATGTTTAGCTACATACATTTTAGTTATATAAAAACAAAATTGAAGCAATTAAATATCATTAGACCTTTTTTAATCTAGACAACATACTGTTGGAAATGTTGACAGGTCTTGGTAAATGTTGACATGTTGGTCTTCTGGCTTTTTTTATCCAAAAAAAGGTTAATTGCTTTTTCTCACACAGCACCCTATATAAAAGTAATTCGGGGGGCTTGTTCCTATGCTGCCTCAACTATTGAAACCATCTCATCAATAAAGGTATTACAGATTTTGCCATCTGAGAAGGAAGACTGTCGGACCATCTTTCTGTGAGATAAGCTAAAGCACAGCTCGGAATTGCATTACAACATCCAGGTTTGTGGTCACAGAGATTGACCTATAAAAACAAACAAGCCTAGGCAGTTTTGTATTGGTAAGTTAAATGCCAGATATTAACTTTCTCTGTATTCAGGCATTCAGAAAAGATATACAGGGATGTATTTCAGTCAGGACTACATCTATAGTGATAGATTTAGTGGAAGGACAGCTACAACTCATTGATTGACAGAGACAGGCTTCCAAGCTAACCCTAACAGCTGAGTCTAAGAATGGAGAGAACAGGGTGCATGTGGATACAGTACAGAAGTTGTGCATGTATAAATAGATGACGTGGAGGAAACCTGGTTATTTCAACCTCTAATGACATTTACATTAGTTATAACCACACTCAATCACAGAACTGCACAGCCAGAATTATTGTGGTCTCATTTGGTATTTCTTTGGAATGCATTCAAACCCACAACATCATATTATTGTAGCCTGGTAGGCTACAAGCTAATTCACCTAGTTCATTCTGAAACGATTGAACTTTGTAATGTAACACCTGCAACAGGGGGATATACCACAGGCGAGAACATATGTCCCAGCCTGTTGGTGTGGTGTCGGTGAAAGGGATAGGGTGGAACTGGAGCTGAGGGGCTGGGGAACTCTAGTTCAAACAGTTGGACAACACAGTCTACTGTATGAGCACAACCAAAACCAACACGCCATTTTGGATGAGCACATTGTTTCATGCAGTACCGGACTGAGGTGGGCGGTGAGCTCTAAGATGACAGGAAATACACGGGCGACATGTGGAAATTAATCCAGAGCGGAAACCTGGTCAAGGTCAGACAAAGCAGAAACCTACAAGATTTGAACATAGAAATAAACTGTATTTGTAGTAATGGGACAACTGTGTAGGATATAGCATGTGAAAAACTGTATTGAAACATGTACATTTAAATTAAACAACGCGTTGGATCTTGATTGAATTGCCAATAACAGTAAAACAGCAAATGAACATTTGGGATTAAAAAGTACCTGACTGTAAACTCTCACTAACATAAAGACAGAAGCTACATCCAACAGGATCATTGGATACACAAACAGTGCAGATTCAGGCAGTTGTGATGTTTCTCAACACCATTCTAGTGGTCTTCACTGACCTGGCAGCCAGAATCATGGGAAGTTCCTATTTCCGTCGACATTTTCACCTCTTGTTGTCCGGCCTGATAGTGTTTGGACCCGCCCTGAGCTTGTGGGTCTCCCAACACAGCATCTTCGCCAAAAGGACACATTTTCTTTACAGGTGAGAATGTGTGGTAAATTTTGGATATATGACATGACTTTACATCAAGTATAACAAGTATGATTGCATCCACATACAGTAAGCCAGTCAGCCTCCAGTGCCCGCCATACATAGAACAATGTTCCAACCATCTTGTCATTTCTTACCCATTCAGAGCGTTCCTGCACTCAGGCTGGGGTTGGACCTGCATCTTCGTTGGCTCGTTCGTCTTCCTCCTTTCATTCTCGGTGAGCAGATCTCTCGTTCTTTCGCTGCGACACCTCTCCAGGCTGTTGGTGGCAGGAGGGCTTTGGGTGGGGTTCCGGAAGCTCCTGGATATCCTCGAGAACGCCACCGGGAGCTGCTACGAACCCCTCAGCGCTGTGGATGGTCAGCCTGTGGTGAACGGTCAGCCCTTACTGCTGCTACGTGAAGGAGCGAGCAAACAGTTGTGCGTGGGAAACGGCATGCTGTGGCGTGGCTACGAGGTCTCAGAGGACATCTTCTTGCTGTGTCTGTGCTGCCTACTGGTGGCCGAGGAGACGGCCGTGTTCGGGCCCTACCTGACTCTAGGTGGGCCGTCTGGAGCACCGCTGCGTCTGCTGTTCCTGTTCTGTGTCATGCTGCTGGGCCTCTGGGTTTTTCTACTCCTTTGCCTGCTCGCCTATTTTCCTGCCTTCCCTACACAGATCCTAGGAGGGGCCCTGGGCTGTCTTAGCTGGAGAGGCCTCTATCAGGGCTGGTACCGGCTGGGTCCCAGCTGGTACTGCCCTGGACGCCCAGGGATGGGACTACTAACCAAGAAGGAAGGAGAAAAGCCTGAGTGAAGGAATATTAAAATTATGTAGGCATGTGTCTCATAAATTAGAAAAGTTAAAAGGCGCTGGGACAATGAATGTGCTGCCTGTTGATCTCTTCACAGAATGATAGGATAAATAAAACATTGCTACTGACAACTGTCCTCCAATTATTGTACTAAATACATAAAGCACATAAGTTTTATGGTAAATGGACATAGCAGTCTTAGGTTTCACATCGTGCTAATGTGCTTGAATATCAGAAAGGAACTAACGTTATGATACTGCACCTGAACATAATCTCATATACACCTCTAATCGAGACACATTATTTTAAAGGAAGTTGGAATTTTGTGAACAAGAAAATACATTTCAAAATCCTATTGTTTAAAAGCATACTGATTGTTGTCTATTACTTTAGTCTTTGTTATTGTATTATGCAATACATACCCATTTGACACAGCTGTTTCACACATTCCTTGCATCAATTTGTTGTTTTCTCATATTTTGGGGGGCTATTTAGATTGTCTGGACAATATAGCCAATTTAAAACAATGTCTAGTGAAACATGGTCAAGATAGTCAAGTAACACAAGCATGAGTGCATGAATTGTAGGTTATTTCCACATTGTGGACAACTATCCTTAAAGTTACTTTGCTTCCTTCGTTAGCGTTTCTCTTCAGCCCTAATTCCACACACCTGGATGAAAAGCCAATAACAAGCCAGTCAGAACAATGCTTGGAAGAGCTACAGGACAGTAGCTCTCCAGAAATAGGGTTGGACAGCCCTGGTATATACTATATTTCCTAGTGGTGTTTTAGTGAACTTCTTTAGATGGCCATTTCCATATAAGGTTTATTTGTGTCTGTAAAACTGCCCCATTCTATAAATGAAGGCAATGGATAAACTAAAGTTTTCAGGAAACAGACATGTTTAAGGTCTGAAAGAAAACACATCTTACAAGGCCTTGTATTTGCTAATATGAACTGTATGGGTACATGAAGTGTAAATTAATAATATACTTTGAACAAAAATTCCAAGAAGTGTAAACAGACTACCATACTTTGTAAAATTACTAAAGAAATTTGACTAAGGCTTTCGTTGATTAAAATATTTTCAGGTCTGTCCGTCAGTTTACTCCGCAAACAAGAAAAACTAGTTGATACACTTCCAATACGTACGTCAATGGGTTACACAATTTCAAAGCGTTGTCGTTTTTATTTCCAAGTCAGCTTTAATAATGAAATTATTACAAAAGCTCTAAGTACCAAAAGCTGACATGATTTACAAGCCTAAAACAAAAGGTCAAACCGCATATTACGGAAAGGACAGCAGAATTCATTGTAAGAACCCCATAGATTTCAAGTGGAATTAAAATTATGCTTTCAGCTATATAAGGTTAGTAAATGCAAGTTTTTCTATTTTCTGAAAAATACATTTCTCTCTCCCAAAACTGTCAAATCCAAGGCAATCATGACAGGGAGACAAAGAACATTCATTCATTTAATCAACTTAATTTTCATTTAATGAAAGAATCCACAGTGTCTGGACACAAAAGCAAAACAGCATTTCCAGAAAAACTTGCATTTAGAAGGAAAATGCACATTGAAAAACATTCCCTCAATAAAAATAAAAGACAGTAAAAGATGTGAACAATATATACAAATGGCAAATACTGTAGCTCAAACATGCTTTGTGTAGAGTATTACAAAAAATAAAAACCCTGTCATCTTGTGACTTTGCCCTTTTGGAGAAGGTAAATTTCATAAATTCTTGGGAAATAATTAAACTGATCAAGAACAGGTAGTAATTTTTGAGGTGATGGTATCCAGTGGCTGCCAGTGACAATTCATTAGTGAATCGTAGAGCTCCTCGCTCCTCTCCATGTACTCCCTGTTCAGGGCATCCACATCCAGCTGAGGGTTAGGGTCTGACAGGGAACAACAAACGGAATTAACATGTCGACAAGAAACGCAGGAAAAGGTAATCATATATTTATAAAAAATAACATTTGGACTTCCAGAAAAGGACTGTTACCTTCTGCTACCTCTTCTTCGGTCTCATCTGTCGATTCCTGTGTCTGCGAATTGGAAACAGAAAATAGAAATGTATTATTCTGGACACTAAAAAGACTTTTTGGACGTACAATTGTCCCCCATTGTGTCAAAAGGATAGAACAGTTAACAAAGTGATACTGATTAACACAATAATAATCAAGTAGCGTATGTTGGTGATCTCTTGAGGATAACACCTGGTTAAAAAATGGACCAGGTGCTAGACTTCACTATGTGACGAGATACCAGGGCCTGGTGATGAAGCCTTACCTCAGAAGACCACATGTCTGTGGGCATGGGGGGCATGCCGATGGGAGGTGGGGGCCCCATCATGCCGTGGGGGCCTGGAGGCGGGTATCCCCCATAGGGGCCATAGCCGCCGTAGTTGTAGCTGTTGTACTGGTCGTAGCCCCACTGAGGGTAGTAGCTCTGGTTGGGTTGTTGATAGTATGGCTGCTGGTAATTGTTCTGGTAGGAGTTGTGGTTCTGGTTGTGATAGCTGTTTGATTTATGGCTAAAAAAATTGAAGGATAAAACCCGAAAACTGTTAGGTACCCCAGAGCCAAGCACAAATTGTGACAAACCACTACTCTGCGGCCCTAACACTCTTATTTCAACAGTAATGGAAGAAGGGTTACAGCTCACCTCTTGTTCACAGCTATGCTGATCCTGATTGGCTTGGTCCCGAGGCCTGAGGCATTCTGACACTCTTCGATGGCTTTCTTCTGTTCGTTCTCATCCCCAAACTTGATAAAGCCATAACCTCTGCGAGATAGAGCAAAACACTAAACCCCTGAGCGCATAGTCTCTCCGGACTCGCCGTATCATGCTAATCCAATACGTAATTAGAAAACAAAAATGGTATGGTAGAACTGAAACTTGTTGTTTTACTTTTAATATGAAGTAGCATCACTTCAATTGTGAGTTGCTCTTGCTTACCCTATATGGGGAAAACAATAGTTTTAGCATAAATGTCAGAAACAACCTTTGTTCAGTATTTTGTTTTGGAAGATATACCAGTGGTAAACAAGTGGTGACGATACGCAAGAGACAAATGTCGAATACAATCCAATGAAATAACTATTGTGAAACTGTGAAGTTACAAGGAATTTCAATGTAATGAAATGTCAGATTAATCCATCAGGAGCACAAATGATATTCAAATTGTGTTGGAGGCCAGGTGATGCATAAAAAGCATCACCCATAATGTATGTTTATTCTGGCCAGCGCTCATACCTGGAATTCCCATACTGGTCAGAAACCACTTTTCCTCCTTTGCATGAAGGGTATTTCTTCTGAAAAAACTGATGGAGTTGGTAGTCATCCACGTCGGAAGACAGATCTCCCACAAAGACGGAATATTCTGGACTGAAAAAGCACAATAGCCCGAAACAGAACAAGATCACTAAACTGTAGCAGCATGATTGTTCCTAGTGTCTTCATCTCTCAATGGCGCAGTGGGTATATAAATCAACAAGACAATGCAGGTTAACAGACGAACTCTGTCAATAGAAGAAATTAAAATAGCATACCCAGCTTCTGGCCGTTTCCCGTAGGTTGCATAGTTTAACTTAAACTTTCTGGGCTGTACAAAAAGAAAAAACATGCAGTCAAGCACCTTGAAAGACTGATGGTTGTAGTAAGGACATATTGCTAGAAAATAAAGAGTATATTATTAGAGAATAACATCTTATTTGGTTTACATACCTCCACCACCCAGTACAGGCTTTATCCCATTCGTCAGTTAGTTCCTAACAGAGTTTATTCACCAGCTTCAAACAAAATCAATTTACAAAACAGCCTCAACCACCACCATCAGGAAGACAACGGAGCTCAGTGACTAGGCTGGAATGGAAATTTAACATGTTCTCTTCCATCCACCTCAAATTTAAAGGTGGGGGGTCGATGCTAGTGAAGCCCCGCAGTCCACATCACATTTTGATGAATCAAAAATAAAATGAGAGGGTGGTTTTCCACTACTTCATAAGCAGTAAACTAGAAAAATGAAAATGTCAACAACAGCAAAAGTGCTCACCGGATTTGATGCCGGAACTAGCTTCCCATTCAGTCTGTGAACACACCGGTCAACGCTGGCTTCATCTGACATTTCCACAAAGCAATAGCCTGCCGAACCACTGTAGAAACATGTATTGTATTAATGGTGTGAAAAAAAAACATTTGAAAAAGGACAGAAATACATACAATTTATATTCCACAAATACTTATTTTTGGGCCTATACAGTACTGATTCTCAGTTCTCTGGTAAGACTGTTAAGTAGCCTACTTCACTGAAACGGCACGATGTCCTAAAACAAGTGAAAACTCATTGGCTGATTTGGGTGTGCCCTGTGTTGCATACAATGCCACAGTGTGAATTTCAACATGGTCAGTAGTCTACTTCTAAACAAGGAAACATGATAACATTAGTCAAACAGCCGGGCTACAATCACTCGGTTAGTCTACAGCATTTCAGTAACCACCACTTTCTAGTTGATCAAATATCCTGTAACCTTGCAAACCATTTGTCAGACGCTGTTTTCCACAGTGCTATTCCATGGAGCAACTCAGAACAAAGGTATTAAGTGCACCAAAATGCCCCATAATGCCTTTAATAATAAATTATGGGACAATTAAAGAACTTGCATATTCTTAGAATATTAATGAAGTAACACACTTGGCAAAATGTCACTTTTTCCATCTGATCGAAAAATGGTTGTTATTTCTAGACTCTGAAGTTGACAGTACAGCTCTAGATAATGTTGAACTCTTAACATTAAAGCTCTAGATAATGTTGAACTCTTAACATTAAAGCTCTAGATAATGTTGAACTCTTAACATTAAAGCTCTAGATAATGTTGAACTCTTAACATTAAAGCTCTAGATAATGCATCCCAGCCCAAATAGTCACATGCTATATTTAAGCAGAGATGTTGTGTGTTCTTTCAAGCAGCATCTTCTGTAAATAGCACATTTTACAATATTAATCTCTGGTGTCTAGTATACTAATAGTAATACAGCTTCTCAAATTGTACATAATATTTGATAATTTACTAGGCTTTTAAAGCATTAGAAAAGCTCATAGTAAACGCTTTAATAAAACCAACTACATGCTATGTGCAAAAGTTTTTACTTTAAACTGTTGGTTGTTCACCAAATTGGAATTTATACAGAAACAGCCCTACATGTCGCAGATGAACATACCCTGTAACTCTGTGGGTAATGATCTTAACACCAAAAGCTGTCTCGCCCATAGTGCTGAAGGCTTGTTTGATGAAATTCTCGTCCATGTACGGGTCCAGCTAAAAAACAAAAAAAATTAACATTGTATTTACCTGTAAAATATAGTTACAAATTAGTTTCTCAATTAATATGGCTCATTGCTTGCAACAATGTTAACATTTACAATGCTCTGGTTGCATTTTGCAAAATAGGTTATACAGTCGTATGCAAAGGTTTAGGCACTCCTGACAATTTCTATGACTTTAATTTAAAAAAATAATTGGGAGTTAGATCAAAATGGAAATGCTGATTCAATCAAATAACTGAAGTACACAGAAATAATTCTGTAGTGAAATGAGGTTCATTGGATTAACAGAAAATGTGCAATATGCATCAAAACGAAATGATTTACCTAGCCAGTAAAGCAAGCTCTATAACTATGTTTGGTAAAATCGTCCATAGCACCTGTCTGCTAACTTGGCTTTATGTGTGAATGGTTGACATCAGATGTGAGAATCTTAGTGAAGTTCAAGACACACAAAATACTAATGGTATATATATATATATATATATATATATAGACTGACAAATTTTGACAATAGAATGGACTATTGTGCATGTGAAGATTCACATAATGAAAGAATTTATAAATGTTCTGGAGAACTATTAAACTGAGAAGTAACAATCAGTTTTGATCAGAAATATATATTCAATTGGTAATTGTGTGCAAATTTAAGACAATTGTACTTGCAAATTTGCATAGATGTGCTAACTTCTGCAGTTAATTTAAAAGAATGAGATATTAAAATATGTTGTGAACAAGTCCCCAGTGGTTTGGAGGTTTGCACAAATTTCTTCTTAATTATTTTCATTTGATAAAAATAAATTAAGAACTTTAATAACATTCATATTAATGAAATAAATAAGGCTGGGTTACAGTACAAGTCAAAGGAAAAAACATTATGTATTCTGGCTGAGGAAGAACTTTATTCCCTGTTGGGTGAGGACAGACAAACTTCAGTTAGTGTTTTCATTAAAGCCCTACCTATTATTTCTATATTTATCAGAAATATTAATGCATTCTTTTTTTGGCAAGGTATGTTTCACTTTGTTCTTAAGGCACTTTAGTCTCCCTTGAGGATTTCCCAAGCTGATACGCAAGTGACCAAACTGCATCATATCACTTGCTCAGATCATTATCACGCCTTGGACAGGGAAACATGCATTCACATCTGCAAAGATGTTTCATTTCTCTTGCAAGCAGTCGTGGCTAGAGCAAATTACAACTACGTGTCCAGGTTAAACGTGGGGCTTCTCTCATTATAAATAGTGGCTTAATGTGTGGTAACTGCATGATTTTCCGATATATTCTAAGTGATGAATACAACGTCAGTGAACCAATTGACTAATCAGAGATTTATTAGCCTCCCAATGCCCCTTACCCGCTTGCTTTGAACTGCAACATAGATTTCAGTCTGGCCATTTACATTGAACACATACATTCTCATCAATACTTCCAAATAAGCTACACTGTGTGCACAATTATTAGGCAAGTCAGTATTTTGACCATATCATCATTATTATTATTACGCATATGTTATTACGCATATCATCATTAAGAATCAAATGTGAAGTTACCAGGATCCCATAATCCTCCAGTGCTGTCATATTCCAGAACTGAAACCTACCTGGAGTGCCCAGAAGTACAAGGTGTTCAGTGCTTAGAGACATGACCAAGGTAAAAAGTAGGGGCGCAGATGGCTCAATGGTTAGGGAGTCAGACTTGTAGACAGAAAGTTGCCGGTTCAATTCCCGACTGTGCCAAATGTGGCTGTGTCCTTGGACACTTTACCCTAAGTTGCTCTGGGGGAATGTCCCTGTATTTACTGTAAGTCACTCTGGATAAGAGTGTTTGCTAAATGACTTAAATGTGAAGGCTGAAACCAGACCACCACTGAACAAGACACACACATTGAAACATGAGGACTGGGCCAAGAAATACCTGAAGACACATTTTTCAAAGGTTTTATGGACTGATGAGAGGAGATCTTGACGGACAAGATGAAGGGGCACGTGGCTTGATCAGTAAAGGGCAGAGAGCTCCACTTTGACTCAAGAAGCAAGAAAGGTGGAGGTGGGGTACTGGAATGGGCTGGAATTATTAAAGATGAGCCAGTAAAGGCTTTTAAAATGAAAAAATAAATAACATGGCCCCCTTTCCTCACCTGACCTCAACCCTGAGAACGTGTAGCCCCTTATTAAATGGTCGATTTACGGCGAAGGAAAACCGTAAACCAATCTGAACAGTTTCTGGAAGGCTGTGGTTGCTGCTTCACAAAAAGTTGATTGTCAACAGATTAAGAAACTGACACTCCATGAACTTGTTATTGAAAAGGGTGACTATATTGGTCACTGATTTGTTTTGAAATGTCAGAAATGTTTATTTGTGTATTTGTTTATTATTCTCACTTAAACAGATAAACCAACAAGTGAGATGGGAAACTTCGTTTTTAATTTAGTTTTAATTATTCTGCACACTAATTAATAGTTGCCCAACAACTGTGCACACATGCCTATTCTCCAAAGGAAGCCAAAACTTAACTTTAACTCTCTTAAATATTCAGGATTGAGGTCTATTTACATTTTGGATTGACTGAGAGCACAGTAATTGTTAATTGTAAAATTAATCCTCAAGAATACAACTTGAATAATAATTGTGACAGTGTACATGGGGCAACATATGAGGGCGGTCATACTTTTTGGGGGATTTACTTTTTTGGGGGACATAAAAAAGTTTTGAAAAACATGAGCGGTAGGGATGTATTCAGTACATACTTCTACATTAAAGGGTAATCTGATTTCAATTATTAATATTTTTTTAATTATATAAAACATGCTTAATAATCTATATCAACATCACTTTTAAACCAGAAGACAGCATAGGTTTCCTAAGATTTCGCTTGGAATAACATAACTTCGAGCAAATCAGGCCTGGAGCCTGCTCAAGTGCATATTATTATGTGGACAATGTGGTAAACTACTCGGTACAGTTTTATCTCTCTACTACTTTGTTCTATGCTCGCCTCAATTTTTAAGGCCGGGGAATTCTGTTAAACAGTGAAAACATAATCCAGCCTAGAAATTAGTACTAGAGTATAATCATTCTTACGAGTACTATATCGAAGTAGTAGTATACCACAGTAGCTGAATAGCCTGTAATGTTAGTGTGACTTACTTGCTGACATGTTTTCTTAATGCACGTTACTACCAGGCCCAGCTAGGGCAGCGAAGTAGCTATATGGTTAGCCGCTGTTGCGAAATAACTATTATACGTAGTTTAAATGCCAGATACTTTACAACTGGATACATTTTACCGTTGGGTAATAAACAATTGAATGGCCTTCATGTTTTCTAATGACTATCAAAGTTGGTACTTTCAACTCGTCAACATAACAATTGTTTCCGGAACTTAGCCTGCTAGTTAGCACGCTGTTCGCTAACACAGACATAACGAACGTTTGTTATACGTAACATCAGTACAATAAAAAGGTTAACATACATCACCCATCCAAAGGCTTGTCATTCTGTTGAACATCTTGTCTATTGATTTTTGGAAGGTCTCAGAAGGACAGCAATTACGATATTGTGTAGCAAAGATACGATAGAACAAGTTACTACTGATGCTAAACAAGTAATGGCTACTTCTTCCTTCCGCGCTAAACTGGGCTGCGTAGTGGCACTGGTCACTAAGAGAGAGACCACACCTCCGGAAATTCCGATATATTTAGTTGAAAATTTTTACAAAAATTTCACCAGGAATTATCAATTAAACTTTGCTAAAAAAATATATATATTTCTGAGGTAAAGATTTTCAATTCGACTTCATAACAACAACGAACACGTTTTGGTTTTTTTTTCATTTGTTTCGCTAGGCGGCGATGTCGATTTCTAGCTGTCCTTCCTATGCCTGAACGCGTTTGCTTTCGTTAGTTTTCTACAGGTCATCAACTTGATTACGTTCCACCAATCACCGAAACCGGCTCCATGGCGACGTCCTAGATATTTTTAAATAAACCAATCACGAGATGGCATTCAGTCATTTAAAACGTGTCGTAATCAGTTGTTATATTTTAAATTTGAGGTACTGCTGTAACTGAAAGATATATGTGAACTTTGGAAGACGACTTTTTTTTTTAGGTATTTCCAGTATATGCGAAAGAACATTAGGGATTTGTGGAATCTCGTTAGAGTAAGTAGCTCACCTGTGTCCAAACTTTACGTACTGGGACCTTTTTTTGCATGACCTTTTAAATATAGTACGCTAAACCAGTCATTGTTGGGCTGTGCAAGTCTGAACGACAGATTGAAGCATGGCTCAATTCGGGTTCGACAACGACATTCACAGCATTCTGAAGTTAGATATGCCGATCACCAACGCACCCATGGCGAGGTGGCAGAGAAAAGCAAGTTCATCAATGTCGACAAACATCGCCAACACCAGCGTGTTATCACCTACCAAAAATGGAAATAGATCTCTGAGTTTGTCTAAAACGCCCAGTAAAACACCAGGTACGATATATTTGCTTTTGATTTTCATATGTTATTTTACAGCAACAGTTGTTTGTGCGTGTACAAGTGTTACCGTCTGCCATTCTGTGCAGGTAAAACTGGAAAGACACAATCCACCCCTTCAAAAGCAGGCGGAGACCGTTTTATTCCTACCAGGAATAACAAACAGATGGATGTGGCAAGCTTTCTTCTCTCAAAGGAAAATGAGGACACAAACCCCTCTGCGGCATCAGTAAGGCGTACTGCAAACAATCCTATCACGTTTTGGTAGAACTGCGTTGTAGTTAAATAGTGGCATTGTGTTTGTTTTTTTAGGACAACCAGAAGGCCTGGTCTGTAACGCTTAACGGATATGACATTGAGGAGGCTAAGATCTTGCATCTTGGAGGAAAACCCTTAAATGCTCCAGAAGGTGAGCCCACTATTTGATTTGCTTTGATCAGTTGATTAAAATGTGTCCCGGCTTCCGGCTTCTGTCTGTCCCGGCTTCTGTCTGTCCCGGCTTCTGTCTGTCCCGGCTTCTGTCTGTCCCGGCTTCTGTCTGTCCCGGCAATAGTTTACGATGTTTAAGCAATAGTATGTTGGATCAAATTCCAGAGCCAGTGATGGAAAATCGGTTCAGTTTAGCAAGACAACTAAAATTGAATTGTGTCCGTTGTGCCCAATGTGGAAGTAATTTTAGTTTGACCGCATGTGCATTTTTAACCAATGTGTTTATTTTATTTTTGCAGGTTACCAGAACAATCTGAAAGTCCTCTACAGTCAGGTTCAGACTCCAGCCTCAACTAAAAAGACCAGATACATACCATCTGTTCCGGACAAAATTTTAGATGCTCCTGATATCCGTAATGATTTCTGTGAGTCTCAATGCAGTACTGCAGTTGTGTAAACTAGTGTGGGGAGTGGGTATAGTCATGATATCCCACTGTCTTAAGATAAATCCTAGCTGTGGGCCTGCTGTCTCACATTGAGTTCAATGTGATGTTTGCAGAAACTTTAAAAGGTGCAAATTTAAAGCAGTCTGTCTTATTTTTATCTATGGACTATGATTCAATCAAATTGGGGGTAGTGGTGGAGTTTTCAAACCTTTGTTTTTGTTCCCATAGATCTGAACTTACTGGACTGGAGCAGTCAGAACCTTCTGGCAGTTGCTCTTCACAACAGTGTATATCTATGGGATGCCTCCCAGGGTGGGATTGTCCTGTTGATGAGCATGGAGCAGGAAGAGGACTACATCTGCTCAGTGTCATGGATAAAGGAGGGAAACTACTTAGCCATCGGCACCAGTGACTGCAAAGTTCAGGTTTTCTGAAGTTAACATACCTGGCATCCATTGCACTTCTTGATTGGGGAATTTCTAGATGCGTAGTTCCTGTTGTCACCTTTTTTCTTTGTCTCAGTTGTGGGATGTTGAAAGCCAGAAGCGTCTCCGTAGCATGGCCAGCCACACGGCCAGAGTCGGCAGCCTGAGCTGGAACAATCACATTTTGTCCAGGTAACCCATTTTCTGGGACCCTAGGTTACTGAGTTTCTGGCGGTGTGAAATTGGTGCTACCCTCACTTGAATGTATTTCTTAATTATTGCTTTTTACAGTGGCTCCAGATCAGGGCTCATCCACCACCATGATGTGAGGGTGGCCAACCACCACATCTTCACCCTATCTGCGCATTGTCAGGAAGTGTGTGGGCTGAAGTGGTCCCCAGATGGGAGGTACCTAGCCAGCGGAGGCAATGACAACCTTGTTTGTGTGTGGCCAAGTGTGCCAGAGGGTAGCGGCCGACCACATGATCCCATCCATACCTTCAATGAGCATGAAGGCGCTGTCAAGGTAAATTTAACTTTAGGGTTTAATTATAGGACTTGATTTGAGGAGAATTTCCGACCCCTTGTCTTTCTCTACTTTATTAGGCTTTGGCCTGGTGCCCGTGGCAACCCAACATTCTTGCATCTGGAGGTGGCACCAGCGACCGACACATCCGCATCTGGAACGTCAGCAGTGGCTCCTGCATCCGTGCTCTGGACACTCAGTCACAGGTAACTGTACCCCATGAATGAGGGTTCCTATGCAACTGTAGGAATTGGACCGGATTTGAACGCAAATTTCAGTTCCACTTAATGTGTCGACATAAATATTTTCTGATTCTCCGACACAGATGTACATGACAAACTCTGTAGTGTTATGTTGATTAGCTAATGTAAACAGGCTACATATTTAAAATGAAATTCTTGACTTTTGTCCTGGATTTTGCGAGTTCATATCCAGAGACACTTTGTGTGTTTTGTTCTCAAATGAGTTGCGCATTTTTTTTAGTAATGTTAACCCTAACCTTCAGTAACCACATGGCTTACCTTAAACGTAAACGGAATGTGTAGATTGTTCTCGCATGAAGCAGCAAAATGAGGTGCAACATTATAGACGTTTTATTGTTACTTGTTAATAGTGAAACTTTTGTTAAATTATTGTAGTTGTGTGTTAGGTGACTTAGGTTTACTTGTGTATTTAAGTGCTTTAAAACATGAATTATTTAAGTCATAAATATTAAATAAAAAAGGCTTGTCATATTTCAGTTTTTCAAGAAAGATTTCTAGGGATCGGAATAGTTAAGAGTACTTGTTCGGCAATGTAATCGTAAAAATACAACTGATGCCCTACCCTGAACCTTCACAGGGTTGTGCTTCTGGCAGTAAATTTGAAGACAGTTTAAGGCCTGAAGTCGTAACGTCTTTACCATGAACTTATTGTACTTTCTATAATGTGATTTAATGTCAGATGTATCACTTGTGTTTAAACCTGCCTTACAGGTCTCCTCCTTGACATTTGCACCCAACTATAAGGAGTTGGTTTCTAGCCACGGATATGCCAATGACAACATAGCAATTTGGAAGTACCCTTCCTTGACTAAAGTGGTAGATTTAAATGGTAAGTACATGGATTAAAATCTTTATTCAGGGTCATGAAATTTTATTAGCTCTAACTTTTAAATTTGTCAGTTGCCAGGAACATACAATGACTTATCCAATTTTCTCCCAACAATCAATTTAAACCAAAGGATGTGCCACCAGATGTTATTTTTTAAATGAATAATATTGACGTAACCAGATCAGGGGCCTATACTACGCAGCAAGATTTGGGGTTAGTGAGGTAACTTCAGGTTTAACCCTGGGTTTTCAGTGTCACGATGTTGGGTCACTTATTACCGGGTTACATCGCCATAACTTGTGGTGCTCCGGAGCAGGTTATAGTCGAGACTACAGATTAACCCGAACAAAAGCACCGCCTACTGACCAATCAATTCGCCATTGAAAAATGGGTCACCACTCTGGGAGTGGCCATTGGTTTTCTGAGATCAGCGGAAGGAGTGAGGTCTGTCAGCTTCCTGAGCCATAAGTTCCAGTGCAGTGCGATACATCGAAGTTGTGCGCTTACAGTTCTACAGACTTTATGCAAAATGTTGCATTTGTTTGTGACCGGTATTTTAATGTATGAACTGTTGATACGGACCAACATTAATGTATCCCCATTTCACTGTAGAGAGTACATTTACTATTTACTCCTACAGAACTTGTTGAACAACAAGTATTTTGACATGTAGATTTTATTTCCTCCCATGATCGTTTCACAATGTCAGGGTTGCAAATGAAATATGATAAAATTGTAATACACGATCGGCATTATTTGGTTTAATGGAATACACAATTGTTGTTCTAGTCAGTGATATCGATGAGCCTGAGGCATTTATAAATACTGGTGGCAATTTATTCCCAGCTTTCCTTCCTGCTTTGTCTGGATTATATTTGTTATGCTCTTCATATTTCTCTAAAATGTTCCTTTACTACAGTTGAGTGAAATATGCGGCTCTCATAGACTTGTCCGTGTCTGCGATTGGTCCGATGGTGCACACAGCCCCTTTTATGTGAACGCGCTCGTCACTAGTTTGGGAAGTCTTGGGTTAATTTAATGAGTTGATAACCACTGTTGTGACATGTCTTATCTAGATCACAATTGTTAGGTTCCGTAAAGCCTGGTAAAATCCAGGGCATGTTGAACTTCCGTTGTGGTATAGGCCCAGGTATGGAATTACTCAAGTACCCTGATAAACATTTCAAGTTTTGTGCCCTTGTTCTGGATATAAACTAATTTATTGTCCATATGTGCCAATGCGTTCTATTTGAAGTTTGCTTTGTGGGACTGACTTGGAGGGACTTTCCTAAGTAAGGTGTTTGTGATTTAATTTTAGCCGATTTAATGTAAAAAGCAGCATACGGACACATGGGATTGAGCCAGTTCCTATCATTCTAGCATTTTTCATATAGATTATGGAAGGCCCCACTATTTAACTTGTTGTAAGTGCTTTATTTACGATTAGGTTTCTGAGCATTTTATTTGCATCGAAAGGGGTAGTGGTTTATTCTAGTGGTCAATGTTAAAATCTGCTTCTGTCCCCAGGTCATGATGGAAGGGTTTTGAACCTCACCATGAGTCCAGACTTCTCGACTGTAGCCAGTGTAGCTGCTGACGAAACCGTCCGCCTTTGGAGGAGCTTTGAGCTGGATCCACTCAAAAAGAAGGCAAAGGACAAGCTGGTGAAACCTAACGGTATCATCCACCAGTCTATTCGATAATGGCTATGATTTGTTCACATTGCTGACTATTTTGACTGCATTATGTACAGAATGATTTTATTGATTGTAAAATAAAGATTTTGTGTTACATTGTGTTTTAATACTTCGCATCCTTGTGTTTAATTGGTGCCCTAAACGCGTAATATACATTACATGGCAGGTGTCTTATTAGCTGATTGAGGGTAATGTGAAATATGATTTAGCTGCAAGATTTCGTTGTTGGTTAATGCTGTTGTATCATATCAGAAATTCAGTTTAGGGATAATGTTTAACTAGCAAGTCCTATGATTTACTTTAATGGACCAAACGCTGGTGCTACTCAAATTGATAAGCTTTTTATCTGAATGGTTTTGTTTGCTTTGAAATAACAAATTGGAAATAAAGTGTAAGTAACACACTGTTTATTCAAAAACACAAGGTGGCTTGTCTTTTCTGCGTTCCATTAATACACAAATGTTTGGAATCTGAGCATGCACTTCCCTGGATTTCCTTGTCTCTGAAAAGGTGACCTTTTAGGTACTGTTCATCTGGGCCTGTATTTGCAACATTTTAAAGCTAGTAGCACAAGTAGCTGATTTAACAAACTCTTAAAAGTAATGGGTGTGTCGACTTGTGCATTTTTAATCGTAAGTATTTCATAAAGTGTTTGGGTTAACCAGCTCTTAAATCTGAGGTTAATAAAGCCATTTCAGAAATTATTCCTGAAACGCAGAGCCTGATGTTTTATAGCCTGCATTACATTCATACTATTCTATGATCAAATTCAATCAAATTTATTTAAAGCCCTTTTTACAACAGCAGTTGTCACAAGGTGCTTTGACAGACACCTGGCCCGAGACCCCCAAAAGCAAGCAACACAAGTGATGCACAGTGGCTAGGAAATCAGTGTTCAATTATTGTCCAGCAATGAAGATATAATGGGTGGACTGTGACCATAGTCTTTATGTAGCGTCAATACAGTTCGGTGGTCTCGCAAAGGAAGACCATGAAGCCGCCTGGATATGAAAGCTGGCGTCATCGGGTGGAAACAGGATCATCAACCGCAGTGACATGGGATCCAGCACAGCAGCGGGCTGGGCACAGGAAGGGGACAGGAAGGAGTCATCAGCCCACATGGTCCTGTCATATGTTCCTAGGGTCCTCCTAGGATGAACATGACATCAGGAACATTACAGTGGACATACCTTGGGTCTAGTACCTTGACACAGCTCTGACCCCAAAATGAATATAAAACCCTAGTCCCCCGGCACATAAACTATTGCAGCATAACATCTGGGGGGGGACAAGAGACGTGGTCCTGCACAAGGGGCCTCGGGAGCAAGCAGGCATGCTTCCGACCCACCCACATTGCCAAGACCACACCTCCAAAGGGTCACCAGCAGACCGTAACCACCGCAGGGGTAGCATTGGAGTGAGGATATCCCAATAGAGAGAGGGGAGCCTACCAGGCAAGCCAGCATGGGTGGTTCATTAACAGTGCCGCCGTTCTCTTTTAGCCCCCTGGGCCAGACTA
>JACXGM010013796.1:11702-22782 GCA_016801145.1 Umbra pygmaea | reverse complement strand
TGTATTTAGCCCTAGTGTTTCTGCCTTGTTCTTGTCGTTCAATGTATCCTGTCATGTGTCGTCCGTTAGGTGTCTCTAAGTCAGAAGTTACTAGTGTCTCCTGTTTCGCCCCACGTGGCTGTATATTTGTTTGGAAGAATAAACCATTATTGAACCTTCGCGCCTGTCTCTCACTAATACCAACCAGGCATTGTGACACGCAGGTGGTTGGATTGTGGTTGAACCTCTCAGAAACAGTGTTGTTAGTAAAAGCAGGAGGTTTTGGTTTGAACTTCTAGTAGGCTATGTGCAATTGGTCATATGCTGCACAAACCACCCTTTTATGTGAATGCGCTCGTCACTAGATTGGGAAAACCTGGGTTGATTTAACAAATTGATAACCACTGTAGTGACATCGCTTATGTGGGATGGCGATTTTTAGGCTTAGTGAAGCCATACGAAAATAAATCCTGGGCATGTTGAACATGCTTCCTCTGGTGGATAGGTTTTGGTTAAAATTCTCAGAAACAGTGTTTTTAATAAAACCAGGGGGTTAGGTTTTGATTGAACCTCTCAGAAAGTGTTGTTAATAAAACCACCAGTGTTTTACCAGTAAAAAGGTTTCAGGACATCCACAATTTACCACCCTGTACTTATCCCCATACTCTCCTTTCCTCAACCCAATTTAGGAATTTTGGAGGTGGAAGGTATATGATAGGTGCCCTCATGAACAAATCACTGTTCTCCAGGCCATGAATGAGGCACGCAATGACATCACACCAGACTAGTGTCCACAGAAGTATAGTTAGTGAGCGTTATCATCAAGTACATGATCTGACTAAGGGCTTCTGTGTTGGATGAGCAGTGTGAAAAGAATCGACGGCGGGGTGACATGTGGTTGGATGAATCATATGAGTGCCCCTCACCATCCCACATCTGTCCAAGGAGTTAAAGAGCTGCCGACAAGGCAGGGTTAGTGGGAAAAAAATCTAATAAATAGAACATTGAAAGGACCTGGTGTGTGTGAGTGTGTGTGTGTGTGTGTGTGTGTCTCATTTTCACTCATTTTCACTAGACTCAATGATTTACGAAATAGAGTGAGAGAGAGAGTCAAATATATATACAGTTCTAGAAAAAATTAAGAGACCACATATATATTTATACACTCACCTAAAGGATTATTAGGAACACCCGGTCAAGTTCTCATTAATGCAATAATCTACTCAACCAATCACATGGCAGTTGCTTCAATGCATTTAGGGGTGTGGTCCTGGTCAAGACAATCTCCTGAACTCCAAACTGAATGTCAGAGGAGAATGGGCCGAATGCTTCAAACTGATAGAAGAGCAACTTTGACTGAAATAACCACTCGTTACAACCGAGGTATGCAGCAAAGAATTTGTGAAGCCACAACATGCACAACGTTGAGGTGGATGGGCTACAACAGCAGAAGACCCCACCGGGTACCACTCATCTCCACTACAAATTGTAAAAAGAGGCTACAATTTGCAAGAGCTCACCAAAATTGGACAGTTGAAGACTGGAAAAATGTTGCCTGCTCTGATGAGTCTCGATTTCTGTTGAGAAATTCAGATGGTAGAGTCAGAATTTGGCGTAAACAGATTGAGAACATGGATCCATTATGCCTTGTTACCACTGTGCAGGCTGGTGGTAGTGGTGTAATGGTGTGGGGTATGTTTTCTTGGCACACTTTAGGCCCCTTAGTGCCAATTGGGCATTGTTTAAATGCCACAGATTACCCGAACATTGTTTCTGACCACGTCCATCCCTTTATGGCCACCATGTACTTATCCTCTGATGGCTACTTCCAGCAGGATAATGCACCATGTCACAAACCTCGAATCATTTCAAATTGGTTTCTTGAACATGACAATGAGTTCACTGTACTAAAATGGCCCCCACAGTCACCAGATCTCAACCCAATAGAGCATCTTTTGGATGTGGTGGAACGGGAGCTTCGTGCCCTGGATGTGCATCCCACAAATCTCCATGAACTGCAAGATGCTAGCCTATCAATATGGGCCAACATTTCTAAAGAATGCTTTTAGCACCTTGTTAAATCAATGCCACATGGAATTAAGGCAGTTCTGAAGGCGAAAGGGGGTCAAACACAGGATTAGTATGGTGTTCCTAATAATCCTTTAGGTGAGTGTATATAAAGTACTGTGCAAAATGTTTTGGCTGGTGTGAAAAAAATGCTTTTAAGTAAGAATGATGTAATAAATTGACATATTAATAGTTTATATTTGTCAATTAACAGAATGCAAAACGAGTGAATGGATGAAAAATGGATGAAATTGATATTTGGTGTGACCAACCGTTGCCTTCAAAACTCCATCAATTCATCTAGCTACACTTGTACAAAGTCAGGGATTTTGTAGGCATATCGTCAGGTGTATGATGAAACAATTATATCAAACAGGTGCTAATGATCATCAATCCAATATATAGGTTGAAACACAATCGTTAACTGAACCAAAAACAGTTGTGTAGGAGGAATAAAATGGTGAGGAACAGCCAAACTCAACTAACAAGGTGAGGTTGCTGAAGAGAGTTTACTTTCAAAAGTCAGACACCATGACAAGACTGAGCTCAGCGACACAAGGTAGTTATACTGCATCAGGAAGGTCTCTCCCAGGCAGAACTTTCAAGGCAGACAGGGCCAAAAAGCCATACCTGCGATGTGGAAACAAGGCCAAGCGACTCAACTATGCACAAAAACACAGGAACCCGGATGCAGAAAAATGGCAGCAGGTGCTCTGGACTGATGAGTCAAAATGTGAAATATTTGCCTGAAGCAGAAGGCTTTTTGTTCGCCAAAGGGCCGGAGAGCATACAAGAATGAGTGTCTGCAGGCAACAGTGAAGCATGGTGAAGGTTCCTTGCAAGTTTCAGGCTGCATTTCTGCAAATGGTCTCAATGCTGAGAAGTACAGGCAGATATTTATCCATCATGCAAAACCATCAAGGAGGCATCTGATTGGCCCCAAATGTATTCTGCAGCATGAAAGTATACTCCATCAAGCTGGAAATGGCATTAGTCGTCAACAAACTGTGCTTGGATTTTTGGGAGAAGTTGCTCTCAGAGTATGTGTTGGTACCATTCTTTATTCATGGCTGTGTTCTTATGCAAAATTGGGAGTGAGCCCAAACCCTTGGCTGAGAAGCAACCCCACACATGAATGGTCTCAGGAGGCTTTACTGTTGGCATGACACAGGACTGATGGTAGTGCTCACCTTGTCTTCTCCAGACAAGGTGTTTTCCGGATGGCCCAAACAATCAGAAAGGGGATTCATCAGAGAAAATGACTTCACCCCAGTCCTCAACAGTCCAATCCCTGTACCTTTTGCTGAATATCAGTTTGTCCCTGATTTTTTTCCTAGAGAGAAGTGGCTTCTTTACCATCCTTATTCACACCAGGCCTTCCTCCAAAAGTCTTCACCTGACTATGAGTGCAGAAATGGCCTGCTGCCATTTCTGAGCAAGCTCTGCATTCAGCTGAACCAACTTTATGAGACAGTCCTGGCACTTGCTGGACTTTCTTGGCCGCTTCCTGGGTGTGGTAAAGTCGTACTCAGCGAATGTTATAGAGCATGATCCTGCAGGAACAAGTCACAGCCTTGATGTTTGGAGAGAACAAGAGGGTATCGTCCAGGATCAAGCCAAGATTCCTTGCACTCTGGGATGGCGACACTGTTCAGTTCTCAACTGTGACGGACAGGTCATCTGCTCAGAATGATATTTCCAGTTTCAAAATTATTCAACCCCCTAAATAGAATCCCTCACAACTGCACAAACATTCAAATGAGGTGGTGTCCCACACACCTGACAACTTATCAAGTGCCTCATTATTTGCACCAGGTGTGCCTGAGCTGGAACACATGAAATACCTGAACTGGCTTGGGGTTTGTTGAGTGTTATGTTTGACTGCATCTGAGAAACATTGTTAAGTCAATATAATAGTCCAAAAAGTTAAGAGAAGAGATCATGGCCCTTCACAAACAATGAACAGGATACAAAAAGTTAGCAATGGCAATGAATGTTCCCAGATTTACCATTAGTAGCATAGTTTGCATGTTCAAAGTTAAGAGGATAGTGGTTACACTACCTGGACAGGGCAGAAAAAGGAAGCTATCCACAGCTGCAAACAGATTTCTGAGACGGGAGGATGTGGAACACCATCAATGATGGCACAAGACCTGCAGCAAGACTTGGTGGCAACAGACACTGAGGTTTCAGTGGGCACAGTAAAGCACATACATCAGAGTCACCTGACTTGAACCCCATAGAAAATCTCTAGTGGGATTTGAAGAAGGTGGTTGCAGCACAGAAACCCAAGAATTTCACTCAAAGTTTCCTCAGGAACGCTGCAAGAGGCTGGTGTCTGGCTATGCAGCTCATTTGCAGCAGGTCATAACAGCAAAATGGTACATTACTAACTACTAAAGACGCTTCCCATGAAGGGGTTGAATACTTTAGAAACTGGAGAAGTCATTATCTGTTGCGTTTGCAGTTGATTTGGGGGAAACTACTTGAAGCATTTGTTGTGAACTATTTCACTTTCTTAGTAGCGAAAGTCCGTAAATGTTGACAATAAACCTGATTTGCAACGGGGATGAATAATTTTGATTGCAACTGTAGGTAGTATAGAAACAAAAAGAGCAGTATAGATGAGAAATATAGATATAAATAATAACACACATTACTCACATGCAACGGCAATGCCACATTTTCATAAGCCATCGATTCAGAGTCCTGATGATGAAACATTTAGCTCATCCATATTTAATCATGTTTTGACAATAATTTCTGATCAATTTAATGCAAACTTGGTGAACGAATGTATCAATTTCCGTCAAAACACATGTAAACTCCTGGCTGTTGTAAAATGTTTGACTGTTAGTGTATATAGACAGAGAGGCAGAAAGAGAGAGAGAGAGAGAGAGAGACTGAGAGCGAGAGAGAGATAGGGGAGGCAGTGGGTTTGGGCTCACCTGCCTACAGTTAGTTGAATTGACTAATGCTAACAGTCCTTTCAGTTCTCAGTTAATTTGAATACAGGACAAGCCACATATCATCTCTATATTTCTGTGTGTGTGTTGTTTTTGGTTTTCCTGTAAGGACACAGTCAATTTCTGGCTTAGGGGTTAGGTTTAGGGTAAAGGTTACAGTTAGGTTTAGGTTTAAAAATAAGGGTACTTTCAGGTTCAAGCATTGTAGTTTAGGGTTAGGTTTAGGCATTAGGGGGAGAATAAGTTTAGGCATACATTTTAGGTTATTGAGGTTAGGTCAGGGTTAGGTTAATGTTAGGTAACATGGACAACAAGGTTAGCTGTAAACAAATGTGTGTGTATATGTGAGTTTGTGACTGTACATGTCCATTACTTTTGTGCCTGTATGTGTTTATGTGTGTGAGAGAATATATTTGTGTTCTTGGGTGTAAATCTGAGGATTATATTGTGAATTATTAAGTTATTATCTCTCCAACACAGTAGCAGAGCACAACTTTCTGGAAGTTGGTCATAAAACAGTAATAAAAAATCAATAAAGAGTGTTTTACATATACACTTGCAGAGGCGAAATGGTGAGGACGGTGAGAAGATCAGAGAATACACACACACACACACACACACACACACACACACACACACAAACACACACACACACACACACACACACACACACACACAGTAACAAGATCATTGGTAACAGGCCGCCTGGTGAGTCGGAGTGTGACATGGTAATAGCTCACATTTATGTTGCAGAAGAAGTTCTGCTCTTCTCTTCTGGGACCAGCGGGTGATCCAGATGTTACTCATCTATCATCTCCTAATTCTCTCGCTGTTCTCTCTCCCAACTCCTCCCTTTCTCTCTCTACACCCCCACCACCCCCGCATTTCTCTGTTCTGTTTCCCCAAATAATAATGAGGCGTGTCTATCGGTGGACTTCCCCTAATCTGAATTTTGCAAGCCTTAACCTACTCATGAACTGCTGGCCCTGTTGATATTCATTTACTAAAGGGAAAATGTATTTTCTTTTTTTATATAATGTTTTTGTTGGGTCATTTTTATTATAACTTTTTATTGACAGGACAGGAGGAAGCCAAGAAGAAGATGGTAGGGGGAGACAAAGAGGTTTGGCACAGACAGTCGGACAAGCCGGGGCTCAAACCCATGTCGCCAGAGGGCACGTGTAGAGAGGAGATGGGAGCCTAGAAAAGATGAAGAGACATGTATAGGGAGAGAGAGATGGGCCAGTCCCCACCGTATCGCCCTTGGTAACAGACCTGGGCCAGTCCCTAACGTATCACCCTTGGTAACAGACCTGGGCCAGTCCCTAACGTATCACCCTTGGTAACAGACCTGGGCCAGTCCCCACCGTATCGCCCTTGGTAACAGACCTGGGCCAGTCCCCACCGTATCGCCCTTGGTAACAGACTCATGTTGACATGAACTTTGGGGCTTTGTGGTGTCCCTCGACCATGCCTGTTTAGACATGACAATAGGCACACCAGGGCCTCAGGTGTCCAACTTCCTAACTACACACACGGGTCTTCAGAGAGATCTACACAGAATATGACAGCTTCCAGCGGTATCCATGGAGAACCTCTGGGACCCCAGATTCCTCCAGGTAGGCAACTGTTCATGAGAGAAAGAGAGAGAAAGGAGCATCTGGTCACCCCAGGTGAGCTTCTTGGAAGGAACATGGCACTTGTAAGCCTGGACAGTGTCTGATTCCCTTGATGGACCAGTAAGAGGATGTATTAGCTTACTTCCCTTAGTTGCTGTTTTCAAAGCATCTGCTAAATGACATGGAGAGCAAGTGAAGTGTAGGTTAGCTAACCGATACATATTGCATAACAGATACATAACAGATGCGTAAGTTAGTGAGTGATTAGTGCTGTTTCACAACCTTTAAAGTCATTTAGAGTCGATATCTGTTTAACAGCACTATGGCCACCAGCATTAGGCACTACTGGTAGCTGTGGTAAACCATTTAATTTGGGACTTCTGTCTCTGTTAATGTCTCAAGTAGCCGTTTTTGTAGCTGCCTCCTCATTGGTTGGTCAAGATCTGTTTACACATTGCCACGCGTGGGTTTGTTTGAGAGTAGCCCGGATTTCATGGGCCCCACTGGTATAATTCATACATTATATAACTTAGAGGTCCCTCTCCATCTCAGCACCCCCATAATTGTCCTCACCTTTCTCCCCTTTATACACACCCTGGGTAGGGTTAACACCTCGTCTAGCGTTTAGTCGTCTCACACTAACCCTCTCTCGCATGCTCTACCAACACAGAAGCTAACAACACCATCTAGCGGACAAAGTGGTGTGTTAGAGAGTCCAACCACTGCTCCGAACTCCAATAGCTTCACGTGCCATGTACAACAGGGTCAGAGTCAGATAAATATGCTGCCCCATGTAAGGTCGGATATTAGAGCGTATCGATTACATCTCTTTGTGTGTGTGTGCTTGATGAGTACATTACGTGAAAATGTATTGCCCGCTCAATTGTCTGCACAACTTGGCAACATAGCTGGCTGCATAATTCGGTTGGACCCCAGCCCTATCACCCAGGTGGTGTGCAGTCTACATCAACTGTAATGTATCCACTTCGCTGTTGTTTCTTTTCTTTCCAAAACGGGTATTAGTAGCTACACACACGGTGTCATAAGGCAACATACTGCGGCTATGGAAAGCCATGTCGTGGTATGTCAGAAACAAAAGCCGTCTCCGGCAACAACTGGTTGGACTCGCTTGTGTCCTTGTTGCTCGCTGTGATGTCATCCGCTGACAGATGAGTGCTGGCGGCAGCGATGCGCATGCATGCAGTCTGTTGCTCGAACGCATCACAGCGGACTGCATCTGACAGCTTGCCAGGTTGGAGGAAAAAAACACGACACGCGAGAGGAAGCCAGACTTGCTGGATTTCCACAAACCCATACCCATCGTCATCCGCATCCATAGAAGGATCAAGGGATCGTGTTGACGCCCCCCCACGAAGCTCGCTTGTATGGAAGGATAGTGCTTTTGTTTTAACGCCCTGGATGAGATCGTGTACCAGGAGTAGGTATTGAAATACACACACACAAAAACGCGGCTTCGTTGAATATTCCTCCGCAACTGAGGCCATGAATTCGGCGGAGCAGACGGTCACTTGGCTGATCACACTCGGTGTGCTTGAGTCGCCGAAAAAGACCATCTCGGATCCCGAAGCATTTCTCCAGACATCACTCAAAGATGGGGTGGTTTTGTGTAGACTACTGGAGCGGCTGAGCCCGGGCTCCACGGACAAAGTAAGGGCAGAATTGCCGCCTGTCTCTCCCTATTGCCGCCCACTTCATCGGCGCGTCTGTGAACCGTGACGCGGTTTGTTTTCTCGCTTCTCTTTGCCCACTAGTCCATGAATATATTGTTTTGTAGGTCACGAGAGCGTGGGTTATTGTCTCTAAAACAGCACCAAATGGTTATACATATGTCACTACACTCACGCCTGTGATAGGCTTTAGCGGACCCATTTGCTGTGCCCGATGCGAGTCACGAAGGCTTTTCTTTGCGCAATTATTATTTTTTCCAGAAATTAACTACCAAGACAAGTTAGAGGCTTTTTTTTGGTTGTTGCTTACAAACACACGATTACATATTAGCTCTATCCTTTCGGAATGGTTTAACGTTTTATTTATTTATTTAGGGCTTGGGACTGACAACAGAAAAAGGTCACAGATAGATCCAAAGCGCATTACACGGCGTTAAATTAATAGACAGTTTCTACGTTACCTAAACACTGTGTATGGTTGTTACATATGTTCCATAACAATGAAGGGGCTATTCGAGGGTATGCAGAAACCACAAGACCGGGCCGCCATTGAATATAAAAGCGCACAGCTATGGACCCTCTACATTTTTAAAGCAACAGTGCGGTATTTGTAGTATGTATAAAGCCCCTCAGGTAAAAGTGTTATTTTATGACCCAGTTGGTAAATAATGTGTCTTATAAAGCCAGTATTATCGGTTTGATCCCCAGGCAATCTGTAAAATGTATGTATGGGGCACAGATGGCTCAGTGGGTAGGGAGTCAGACTTGTAGTCAGAAGGTTGCCAGTTCGATTCCCGACTGAGCCAAATGTTGTTGTGTCCTTGGGCAAGACACTTTACCCTAATTGCTCCCAGGTCGTTGCTGTAAATAAGAATTTTTTCTTAGTCAATTTACCTGGTTAAATAAAGGTTAAATTAAAAAATTAAAAATCGTGACTGTAAATATAGCTTTGGACGAAAGAGGTTTTCATAATGGCATATAGCCTAAAACCCTGCATATGAAACCCGACCGTTTAAACAGCTAAAAGATCTAGTCAGCCTTCCATGAAAATGTGAAAGATTACGTTTTTCAACCCAATCTCTTAAAACCTTGCAGCCCTATCGTAAATGCATCGACTCAGTTGTGTGTTGCATTTGTTCACTTTGAATACAACTATGCAAATTTGAATTCCAAACGTAAAGACTTCCTCCACAGTGGTCAATACGGCAAAATCAGCAGTGTTAACATCAACTCTGAAAGTGTTAAGTCAACACTCTCAGTGTGTATATATAGCGACAATGGGAAGTATATAAACACAGAGAGTGTTGATTTAACACTCTCAGAGTTGATTGAACATTGGTGATTTGGCTGTGCAGGGTTCATGCATCATTCAAATGGGTGTACCCTTTATGTAGGTCTTTTAGTGACCCCTTGTGTAGGTCTGGCACCTTTGAATTCAATTATGTCTGTATACTTAATAAATGTATATCCTCACCACGTGTGTCAACTAAAGTACACTCTTAAAAATAAAGGTTCTTCAAAGTTTCTGTGTTGGGGTAAATGGTTCCTTGAAGAACCTTTAACATCTAAAGAACCTTTCCATTGCACAAAAGGTTCTTTGTAGCACCAAAAGGTACTTTAGATTATAAAATGGTTCTTCACCACCATCTTATGTGACCTTACATTTTTGGAGTAAATTTGTGTTTCCCATACATTGATTTATTTGTGGTGGTTTGCCACAATCTCTGCACTGACCGCTATGAATAGATTTGTGCTTCCTATGTTAATTAGACTGCAATATATATTTGAATTTATATTAGTAACATAAAAGGCAACATGTTTAGTATTGGGCAGTTATGCATTATTTTCACATTTCTTAATGGCACTAAGAAAAAATAGGTTCTTCAAGGAACCTTTCAGTGAAAGGTTCTTTGGGGAACCAAAAACGGTTCTTCTATGGCATCGCTGTGAAACCCCCTTTTTGGTTCTTCCTGGCACCTTTATTTTTAAGAGTGTATACTGTGTTCAACAAGCAGTGTTGATAACAATCAGACTGGCTTGACGACTCCTTCTTGGAGAACGTATAAGTTAAAGCACTTGCTGAGGATGTAACGTCAAAGGGAATTTTTACATGACAAATTGACAGGGGAGGCGACTCCATGTGGCACAGTTGTCCAAAGGCAAATTTTTATATCCACATGATCAAGATAATACCCGCTATTGTCATTGGTACGAGTCACAACTTCATCACGGTGGCCAGAGTTTGTATCCGTCCCTGTCCAGTTACTCCTTGTCTGCAGGTGAATTCAGTAATTTTATAGTCGTGTAAATCTCCCACATATGTAGTGACTGAGGAGTTGCTGATGTGACGAGGCCTGATGGGAAATTGGGCATGACATGGGGAATAAATTGGTAGGGGAGAAATATTCTGGTAAAATCCCAACAAATTAAAAAGAAATTAAAATATTTTATGGATAAACAATTGTTGCGACATACAATTTTGGTCTGGATATTTAATCTGTTGTTAATGATGGCATAATCTGTAAGTATAAACATCATATCTCAGCCATGGAATTAAAAGTTTTAATGACAGTTTTAATTACATAAAACTGGCACATACATGACATGCATTCAGGTCCAAAAATATTTCCATAGTGACACAATTGTCATAATCTTTGCTCTGTATACCATTACTATAAATATGAAAGGAAACAATCCACATGTGCTTTAAAAAGTAACTCTCAATCCCAATATCAGCATTCCCCCCCCCCCCCTTCAAACA
>JACXGM010013796.1:0-11602 GCA_016801145.1 Umbra pygmaea | reverse complement strand
TGGGTTTCTTCCCTGGTTATGCTCTGCCAGGACATTAAAGCAGCTGTCATTAGGTCCTGCTTTTTCTTGGGGCAATTTGCCTTATGTTTTGCCTTCCTCGAGTGAAATGACTGCTCAATTGGATTCAGGTCAGGTGCTTGTCTTTTTCCAGACACACAAAAGAGATCTTTCTCATCTCAGGGGGACATGAGGGAGGGAAGCACAGTCATTCGAAAATACTACCGGGTTTCTACTGATACAAAGCTTAATGCTAATTGGTGAAGTATCCCTTTAACAGCAGCAGATTCTGAATGCAGATGCCACAATTCTTACACCATTCACCCTATTAGGATGTAAATACCCTCAAATTAAATCTGAAAATCTGCACTTTGAGCTCATATTCAATATATAATTTAATCTGCAATATGCTGTTGTAGACAGCTGAAATCCTGATAAATTAGTAAATATACTACTTTTGGCATCTTTTACAACCTGTGGCCAAATATAGTGGAATGCATCTTTAAGTGTAAGCATTATTCTGCATGCATTTATTCAAATAACTTACAGATGATGGTGTGGGAATGGCAAACCTACATAAAACATAATTATTCATGTAAAAACAAATGTCTAACACTAGTATTGACTACTTATGGACAGAGTATCTGAAGATGCTTCTACACTGGTCGTATAATTTATATTTTACATTTGATTAATTTAGCAGTATACTTATCATATTCTCGAATCTGCAGAATTGGCACATTCTGACATATTCCGTAATTTAATGGTTGGTCTATTATCTTATATTCTTATTGTTCTGTTATGTTTTGATTTAGATTACCATGAAATGTTAGGATGCCACTTTTTAATTACTCTGATAGATATGCACGTTATTTTCAACATTTTATATTTTTATTAGGGGGTTATATCTCACTTGCAGTACATTAATTAGCCCTAGCTATTCACATTCACTACGAGTTATAGGCTATAGCTGTGTGTGTGTGTGTGTGTGTGTGTGTGCGTGCGCGTGCGCGCGCATGCGAGGGTGCATGTGTTATTATCAATGGATAGGACAAATAATTCGTTCTTTAGAAGGCATATAATGCTGTATTACGTCTATCTTTAACATTGCCATTTTGGTTGTATTTATTGATAATGTATTCCCCACCCCTCTGTGCTTTAACATGTTATAGCGACTCCCCGCCTCTCTGTTTAGAGCTGTGCGCTGTTGTTGTCAAAATAAAACGAGCTTCACTTCGCCAACGTCATTTCCCTCAGTTCAATCCCACTTTCCTGCTTGGTGGATTTGAGGCTTAAAGGCTGTTGAAGTCTTCAAGCAAGCGAAGGAGAAGGATTGATAGCTTCTCAAATGAATCAAACCTCCCATAATAGTTTTGAGCTTATCATTTACGTATTAGGCTAGTTATGAACAGAAGAGAAAAAAAAGTATTTTCATCGAAAATCGTATTTTTCTTGTTAATTTCTCCCAGATCTACCCAGAACCGAAGAACGACGGCGAGTGCTTGAGCAACATAAAGGAGTTTCTTAAAGGGTGCGCTTCGTTTCGCGTCGAGGTAAGTTGTCCTTATCTGAAATTAAACCACAAACACACGCATCCAACATTTAATTCTAAATACAGTGTACCGAATATAGGTAGAAAAATACTAAACAATGGGGCCACGAAGTGGAAGGGGGGGTATATGCTGGTCGTATGAGGAGGATGGGTTGCGACCCTAAAACAGTCATCCATTACCGGTGTGAGACAGCTTTATAGTCTAAACAGATATGTTGTCAAGTCATTATTGACAACTGGTTCAATGCAATTTTTTTTCCAAATAGCGCCTAGATTAGGTTTTGATATACGGCAAGACTAATGTTTTTCCGTTATGGGCCGTCATCGTTGACTTTGCCTGTCCTATATGCGTGGTGGGGCTCTTTTGTCCATTTCTTGATTTGGATACACGATCTAGTTGTCCAAATACCCGCGAGCAATAATTAAATCTGGCCAGTGAATCCAAGGATTTTAATAGTAGATGTCAGAAATTGTATTCTTCAAACTCTAGATATTTGTCCCTTAGTCTCCTTAAATCTTATTTTTTTCTTAATCTCTTACATCAGCACCCAGTGCTTGTCATTTTCCACCAGCCACGTATATCACATACATTTTGAGAATAATGATTCTGAGATATGCGGTAATCTGTGATCTAGAGAGCACACACACACATATCACAGACATTTTTAGAATAATGATTCTGAAATATGCAGTAATCTGTTATCTAGAGAGCACACACACACAACCACACAAACAACCACGCACAACGTTTGGTACTGCCTTAGCACATAGAGGAGTCATTGAACCAAGTCTGCACAATGCAGCGCCCTGTTCATCTTTACCATGGCCTTTAGACACAGAGTCTACAAGAGCAGAGATGGAGAAGCAATGACATGGTGCAAGCGACCACTGTGGAATTCAGAGGTCTGAATATTTTGTTAATGGATTACTTGTGCTTGGTTTAGATTGTCAACACAAAGCCATCCTTTTTTAGTGTGGGACGGCATCCATGTGAAAGGATGCCTACGGTTTGTGTCTTACAGTTTACAAAGAAATAGATCCCTTGCTTCAAATCTATGGCACTCTTTTGCAATGTAAATTATTCAGAATGCAAGTCCTTTATTTCACCTGGCTTCTCCTCACAAATGATGACAAAACATTAGTTGAGTCACAGAATAACATTGAAATTGCATTCCAAATGATCTAGTACAGTCTTTTAGGTTCCTGGGGAACAAAGTGATGCACAGTTTTATTTATTTTTCTTTATTTTAGCAGGCACGCTGACTGATACTTATTCTCATTTAGGAAGAGAGGGGATGATACAGGGCGCTATGTTGCCCCAGTCCTAACAAGTATGACTTAATTAACCAAGGGTTTGACAAGCTGACCAGCTAGCATGAACTAAACATATATACCCCTAATGGGACACCAGGGTTGAGGAACAATAATCTATCATGTTGGCTCAGTGGTTACAGAGTCAGACTTGTATTCGGAAGGTTGCAGGTATGTTTTCCAGACTGTGCCTAATGTTCTTGTGTCCTTGAGCATGACACTTTACCCTATGTTGCTCCAGGCGATGACCCTGTACTTACTGTAAGTCGCTCTGGATAAGAGCATCTGCTAATTGATAAAATGTAAGATGTTAAAGATGAAGGCTGGACTGGTAGTAAGGTGTCTGTACGGCCAG
The DNA here is from genome assembly GCA_016801145.1 of Umbra pygmaea. NCBI lineage: Eukaryota > Metazoa > Chordata > Actinopteri > Esociformes > Umbridae > Umbra > Umbra pygmaea. The sequence goes on along the minus strand of JACXGM010013796.1, from coordinate 8,387 downwards.
CAGGTAAAGTAGTGCAACATGTAGATGGATAGGCCTGGAATACCTTAAATGTGAGACTGTGTTTCTGTAGCATGGAAGAAGAACGATAGATTTATTGTATATTTGAGGAAAGGATGTGTTTGTGTATCTTAGAGAAGAATTGTGATTGGTCCTAAATCACTCGTTGTCTAAAGCACAGGTAGTTGAATGAGGCAGCAGATCAGATATGTGTATGCTTTTCCCTGACCTGCCTCTGAGGGGTGTGCTGTGTGTTGGGTGAGACTGTTTTATGTGGAGGTTTACACAGCATGACCCCTAGTGGTTATAAACATCTGAAAACATCTGGCAAGTCACTGACAGGTTGTTATAGCAAATCTCCCAAGCAAGGGTTTCCAGTCAATTTACTGGGTAAAACAATCATTTAAGTGTGGGTATTCCAGCTCAGGTCCTGATTTCAGATTAATGTTTGGTGTGTGTGTGCGTGTGTGCGTGTGTGTGTTCTCGTTTAACAGATCATATTAGGACCAGAAGTCTTCACAAGGATAGTAATACTTGACAAAAATGCCCATATTAGGACCTTTTGCCGGTCCCGGTGAAGTCAATTTCTGCCTTAGGGTTTAGGGTCAAGTTTACAGTTAGTTAGCTTTATGGTAAGAATTTAAGTTACTTTCAGGTTCAGGCATTACAGGTTAGGTTTAGGGATAAGTATTAGGGGGAGGTTAATTTTAGGCATAAAACGTACACTATTGAGCTTAAAGTTAGGTGTAAGGTTAGGTTTAGGTTTTTTAACATGGAGAATGAGGTTAGCTGTACACGGCTGTGTTTATGTTTGTGTGTTGTTGTGTTTGTGTGTGTACGGCACACACACTAAAACCGTCTAATAGCCCCATATTATTTAACACTAAAAACCTAATAACTGCAGACTGTCTCTCCTAGTGCTGTACAGAGGTTAATGTTGGCCTGCTGTTTACAGTAGTTTGTGTTAAGATCATTGCCTGATTGCTAGAGGGTTATTGTGTTAGTCAAAATTAGCTCTATTGATTTGCCTGCCAACCAGGGTGAGCTTCCCATCTCTAGAGGTGTAGAATGCAGTACTGAGTCTAGTTGAAATGGGTTTTCAAATGACACACGCACGCGCACGCACGCACACACACACACACACACACACACACACACACACACACACACACACACACACACACACACACACACACACACACACACACACACAAAGACCATGTTTGTCCTCTGTCTGCAGGCGTTTGAGCCCAGTGATCTGCTTCTAGGACTGAACTTCTCCAAGATCCTTTGCAGTCTGGTGTCTCTGAACAAAGTCACTGCAGGTATGTGTCTTGTCGTCTGTGTGTATTATTTGGAATGTGTGTATTTATGACTGTTTGTATTGTCTAGACACTGGCATGTGTAGAGACTGTGTCTGCGTATATGTGTCACCTCCAAATGTATTGACACCGTTAATAGACAAGCAAAAAAGTATTTGCAATGTGCCATGTTTTAGTGTTTCAAGATGTGGAATTTATTGTACTTAAAGGTGCTATTTGAAGAATTCAAGAACTACATCCTATCAGCTTACAAACGCTGCAATAATTGTGTATTTCTTGATAATTATAAAATGAAATAGAGATATGTATGTGATAATAATGGCTACTGATTTGGATCTCTTGTCTCACAGTAGATTTAGAGACTTGATGACTTCATAATGCAACAAGTTCATTCAGTCTTTAACTGTGACCGTTGGATTCCCCTTTGCGTCCTGAATTTCAATGTAAATTTAACTTTGCTTTTTTCTTAATAAGAGTACCTAGAGGTGCCAAACATTTTGACACCTATCAATTAGAGGAAAATTAAATATTACTTGATTACAATTTTTTCCGAAGTAGTTGTATTCGTAATAATACTTACGTACCTAGGGTGTTTGTTTTGGACAGCCTTTTTTGCATATCTTTTTTTAAGAGAGTCAAACAATTTGGAGGTTACTGAATATATAATATATTATGGATGTTACTATTGTTACTGGGTTATGTGATTTTTTTTAAATGTAAGCAATACCTGTATTGTATACCTCCAGATGTCATAGTGTGCTGGGACAGTGTGTGTAACTGTTGTAATTATCTCCAGACATCATAGTGGGCTGGGACAGTGTGTGTAACTGTTGTCTTCATCTCCAGACATTGGAGTGGGCAGTGACAGTGTGTGCGCGCGTCACTCATCAGCCAACCGGATCAATTCGTTTGAGTCTCTGGCCTCACAGTCGTCACTGGGACGATCCTCCAAGCTGCTACAGAGCCAGTACCGCAGCCTGGTGAGAAAAACACTCACACACACATTTATGTTTAGCTTTCCTCATATGGAACTGTAAATAAGACAATACCCTTATCCCTCAATAACTAAATATTTATGTTTAAACCTAGTCTAGCTCTAATGTCTAATCCTAACCATAAACCTAACCTGTAATCCCAATATCTAACCCTAAACCTAATTTTAAGTTTGACTGTAAACCTAAACCTTTAAGCCAGAAATGGACTTGTCCTCACAGGGACCTGCAAAAGATCCTAATATGAGCATTTATTTTATGTTTTACTATCCTTGTGATGACTTCTGAGGCCTATACTATGAGGCAGGATTTGCCAATAGCGAGCTTACTTCAGGTTGAACACTGGGCTTACTGTGTCACAACTGTGGTTTACCTGTTACCAGGTTACATCGCCATGGTAACTTTTGCTTTGAACCGAACTTGCTCTAGAGCTGGTTATAGTAGAGATAACAGATTAACCTGAATAAAAGTACCGCCTACTGATCAATCGGTTCTTGGTTGAAAATGGCATCACCATTCTTAGAAGATTACGGAACTTGGTGTGTGGATAGTGAGAGTCCCTAAGGAAAGCAAGAATGTTCAGACACCGGCAAAACCGGTTGGCTTTCTCTTAGTATCTTTATATACTGTATATTCTCAGTGGAGGGACTGATGTATCTTTGAGCCATGTTGTTACTGTGGCACATCCACACACTGTATGCATATTGTTGCGTTTGTTTGCTACAGGGATTTTAAAGTATGCTGCGGGTGATTCTGAGAACATAGTGTAAGCAACATCCGTGTATCCCTTTTAACTGTAGAGACACAATACATATATTTGACTATTTACTCTCACAGTACTTTAATACATTTGTTGAACAACCCAGGATTTTAACATTCATTAAGATACATGGCGTGTACATATTTTTGCTCCCAAGATCACTTAACACTGCCAGGTTTGCAACTGAAAGAATACAGCAAAAAAGTGCCTTAAACGCCATAAGCAATCATCTAAGCAACACATAGACTTAATGATTGTAATTATAGTCAAATGTAGTTGAGGATTAATGACGGGGCAGTGATATCGATGACAATGAGCCTTGTCACTGACGCATTTACGCATTTGGCAATCTTTGTCAGCTTTCCTTCCTGCTTTGTGTCTGGATTATATTTTTTATATTCTTGATATTTCTCTACAATTGGCTTTGCCTCTTCTTTAGTGAAATATGCTGCTCTGGTAGACTTGTCCATGTCTGCGATTGGTCGTATGGTGCAAACACCGTTCCTGTTATGTGAACGCGTTTATCGCTATATTGGGAAAACCTGGGTTGATTTAACAAATTGATAACCACAGTTGTGTCACCTCTTATCTAGATTGCAGTTGCTAGGCTTAGTGAATGAAAAGATTTATCTAAGACTTTATTAGATATGTTAAACCAAAACACACATTAACATACTGGAGATGTGTAGGCTGATCTTGTCATTAAGAAGATTCAAAGCTTTGGTAGACTCTCACTGTGGCATCATGCCACCTTTGCTGACTTTCTGTTTTACCATCTCCTACTTCCGTATCCTCCCCCAACCCTCCAATTTTGTTATAGGACATGTCTGAGGGCAGCACAACGCAGCCATTGGTCAAAGCTCGCTTCAACTTTGAGCAGACCAATGAGGATGAGCTGTCTTTCACAAAGGGTGACCTCATCAGTGTGACCCGCCAGGAAGAGGGCGGCTGGTGGGAGGGGACCTTAAACAGCAGGACAGGATGGTTCCCTAGCAACTACGTCCGTGAGATTAAAGGCTGCGGTAGGTTCATCCTGGTGTTCCTCCTACTGGGGAGATATCACAGAACATGATGGGACATGACGCAGGCCTCTGATGTTCCTAATATCTCCGTCTTAGACAAACAAGTGTCCCCCAAGTCAGGGAACCTGAAGAGCCCGCCGAAAGGCTTCGACACCACGGCCATCAGCAAGACCTATTACAACCTGGTATGTCCTGGTCAGCCCAGTTGATTCATCTGTTTGCCTCTGTTGTCTTGCTCTCTTTCTGTCTTTCCCTTTTTCCTCTCGTTCCTTCGTTCCCTCTGCTAGTTCTCATTCTGTTTCCATCCTCCATTATTTTTCTTTTTTTTCCCCTCTCTCTGTTCTCTCTCTCTTTCTTTTGGCTTCTCATCTTCAGGCTGTTTTGGTTCGTAAGTGTGTGTCTGCCGTCGTGCAGCTCCTACTCGGATTAAAAAAGCTGCTTGTAGAAAGCTAGACGTTACTCTGACTGGCGTAGGCCTGAGTTGTCATGGCTGCTGCAGAACATAGCTTAGCCCTCTCACTGTGTAACAGCTGTCATGTCTGTTCGAGAGAGTAAAGGTGTGTGCCTGTGACTTTTTAATTTGTTTTTGCTCTGGACTCCTGAGAGTCAAAATATACAGTATATCATGTATCTCAGTATCATGTATTATGCTTTTCAGTATCATGTATATATCATGCATCTCAGTATCATGTATATATCATGCATCTCAGTATCATGTATCTCTAATATACAGTCGTGGTGAAAGCTTTTGATAAGTATTGGTCACCACAAAGTTTAGCGCTTCTGTGTGCTTAGATATTTTTGTCAATAGTTACAAGCATTCCTTAAGTGCCAAAAGCTTTTGTTGAGAATGACATTCAGTTTATGCGAAGAGTCAATATTTGCAGTGTTGACCCTTCTTTTTCAAGACCTCTGCAATCCGCCCTGGCATGCTGTCAATTACCTTCTGGGCCATCCTGACTGATGGCAGCCCATTCTTACTTAATCAATGCTTGTAGTTTGTCAGAAGTTGCGGTTTTCTTTTTGTCCACCCGCCTCATGAGGATCGACCAAAAGTTCTCAATAGGATTAGGGCCTGGGGAGTTTCCTGGCCATGGACCCAAAATGTCAATGTTTTGTTCCCTGAGCCACATAGTTATCACTTGCTTATGGCAAGGTGCTCCATCATGCTGGAAAAGGCATTGATCATCACCAAACTGTTCATTGATAGAACAGAAGAATCAAATATAGACTACAATCAAAGTAACCCTAGAAATCTCTTTCAAACTATAAACAGACTTCTCAAAGTTAATGTCTGTTCATCTCTGCCTGTCTCAAATCAGTTGTGTAATGAATTCCTTAATTTCTTTAGCTCTAAAATTGAAAATGTTTATAAAATCATTCATGCAATACCTGTTTCCTCTTCTGCACTATGCCTATCTAGCTTCTCTGGCACATCCTTTACTACCTTTTCCGAAATTGACTCTGAGCTGCTCACTAGAGAGTTATGACGTATGAAAGTTACCACTTGGTATTGTTAATGAATCTTTGTTAATGAAGCTGTCCTTGGCATTGTTAATGAATCTTTGCGCACTAGTGTTATTATACCAGCAGCATTTAAAACTGCTGCTGTAACACCTGTTCCTAAGAAGCATGATGCCGATTTGGATCATTTAAATAGTTATCGCCCTATATCAAATCTTCCATTTCTTGCAAAAATTCTAGAACGTGTTGTGTCTTTGTAGCTACACAGTCATCTCACATTAAATCATCTTTTTGTGCCCATTCAGTCTGGTTTTCAAAGATTTCGCAGTACTGAGACAGCCTTGGTTAAGGTCACCAATGATCTCTTAATTGCCTCAGATTCTGGTTCTCTTTTTTATTCTCATCCTTATTGATCTTAGTGCCACTTTTGATACTGTCAATCACAATCTTTTACTCAACTGTTTGGAAACTGTCTTTGTTGTTGCTGAGATTGTTTTCACTAGGTTTAGATCTTATCTCCCTGAACGCCAACAGTTTGTATGAGTGGTTTCAGGTCTGAGATCGTGTCTGTCCGTAGGGGTGTTCCTCAAGGTTACATTTTGGGCCCTTTACTTTTTAGCATTTACACATTTCCACTTGGATTGCTTCTAAGATCACTTGGGCTAAATTACCATTTTTATGCATATGACACTCAGATTTATATTCACTCTAAGCCTGGTCAAAATTTGGATGTTCCTTTTTTAACATACTGTATTTCTGAGATAAAAACATGGTTGTCACAAAGCTTTTTGTGTCTTAATAGTGACAAGACTGAGGTCTTGCTCATTGGCACCTCTCATCAATTTCGTAAATCTGGTTCACTGATTGTAAACGTAGATGGCTCTGACTTGGAGGCTCAAACTAAATTAAAAGACTTGGGAGTTATATGCTTTTACTTTGTATAAAATGTTTCTATTACGAAGCTATTGAACATTTTAGGTGTCTATTCACCCTTTATGTCTTTATCCAAAACCTTGTAAAAAAGGCAAAGTAGCCTTACATTGCAGATGTGGGTCAGTATATGGTATTATTCAGTGCTGTTATGTGTTAAAAGTATCAGTAGGCTACAGCTTCAGGAATGACTTACGCTGGCCATTTTAATACATTTAAACCTGTAATAAATGAACTTGTTTTGGATGTTGATTTAAAAAACTAAACATATTCAGCCTTTAAATAAATTCCAAAGAGCAAACTCTTTGAAGTACTATTCTGTGTCTAGTCCTGACGTATCTCATAACTACCAGTTTCAGAGATACAGAGATACAAACACATGAGTTTACAACTCGGATCATTACATTCTACTTTTCAATAACTTAAATGTGTCAACTCTCCCCAGGTGCTGCAGAACATTCTAGAAACAGAGACAGAATATTCCAAGGACCTCCAGAGCCTTCTGACAAACTACCTGCGATCCCTCCAAAGCACAGAGAAGTAACCTAACTCATACATTAGCAAACTAACTCATACATTAGCAAACTAACTCATACATTAGCAAACTAACTCATACATTAGCTAAGTAACTCATACATTAGCTAACTAACTCATACATTAGCAAACTAACTCATACAGTAGTAAACTAATGCATACCATAATAGACTCATATGGTAGTAAGCTAACTCATACGGTAGTAAGCGAATTAATTCGGTAGTAAACTATCTCATACAGTAGTAAGCTAATGCATACAGTGGTAAACTAACGCATACATTAATAAACTAACACATAGAGTAGTCAACTTAACGCATACAGTAGTAAACTAATGCATACTGTCTTTCAAACAAACCAATGTTTGGATCTCCTGGATTCATTCCAAAATCCATGTGTTCTCCGTCCTCTCTCTCCTCTCCCTTTTCCTCTCCTCCACCTCCTACACATTTTTCACCTTCTATTCTCCTCTCCTCTTTTCCTCTCCTCACTCATCTCCAGACTGAGCAGTACAGATGTGTACCATATACTGGGGAACCTGGAAGAAATAAGCACCTTCCAGCAAATGCTCGTCCAATCACTGGAGGATTGCACAAAGTAAGTCCCACCAGTACTGCACGTTTTTACCTAATCAGCACATGGGAATCTGTGTAAAGACCTGTCATTACTGTTCTAAACCAATCAGATTTATCCTGCTGCTACTTGGGATATTTTGTTTGTTTTCCTTCAGGCTAAATGAAGGTTACAGGGACATCTAGTGGCTAGCTGTTGTAATACAGCCATACTTGATTTTGTATTTTCTTTACACAACTGTTAGCTTTTACACAATGGGGTGAACATGAAACCAAAATGCCTTAAAAGACAAAAATGGCCACCCTCTGTTAAAATAAGAAAAATACAACTTAAAAGAAATGTGTGTTGATGCCTCATGTGTGTTTCCACAGACTTCCAGAGAACCAGCAGAGGGTAGGGGGCTTCTTCTTGAACCTCATGCCCCAGATGAAGGCTCTTTATGTGGGCTACTGCTCCAACCATCCCTCGGCGGTCAACGTTCTCACTCAACACAGGTAGACCCAGAGCCTGCAGCAGAGCAAGATGCTATTACGCTAGAACAAATGGAACGGTCCCACAGACAGCCAGGTGTTGAACAGGTCCAACAGACACCCAGGCGTCAAACAGGCCCCACAGACAGCCAGGCCCCACAGACACCCAGGCGTCGAACAGGTGCCACAGACAGCCAGGCGTTGAACAGGCCCCACAGACAGCCAGGCGTCGAACAGTTCCCACAGACAGCCAGGCGTCAAACAGGCCCCACAGACACCCAGGCGTCAAACAGGCCTACAGACACCCAGGCGTCAAACAGGCCCCA